>CAMXCT020000085.1:114352-234352 GCA_947184155.2 Cladocopium goreaui
ACCACAACAATCAGAACCACAACAACCACAACAACCACAACAATCAGAACCACAACAACCACAACAATCAGAACCACAACAACCACAACAACCACAACAATCAGAACAATCAGAACTACAGCAACCACAACAACCACAACAATCAGAACTACAACAACCACAACAACCACAACAATCAGAACTACAACAACCACAACAACCACGACAATCAGAACTACAACAACCACAACAACCACAGCAATCAGAACCACAACAACCACAACAACCACAACAATCAGAACTACAACAACCACAACAACCACAACAATCAGAACTACAACAACCACAACAACCACAACAATCAGAACAACAACAACCACAACAATCAGAACTACAACAACCACAACAACCACAACAACCACAACAATCAGAACCACAACAACCACAACAATCAGAACTACAACAACCACAACAACCACAACAATCAGAACTACAACAACCACAACAACCACAACAAGTAGTAGTACAACAACCCCCTACCCAAACCCCCTAACCCCCCATCCACCCCCATGGCCATCCACGGCTCCTCCCGGCTCTTGTCCGGTCGCCTCAACAGCAGCACCAGGCCGTGCAGGTCGCGGCGCACGCGGCAGCTGAGCGCCTCGTCGCGCTCGCTGCAGCACAAGTCGCGGCAGCGAATCGCCAGGTCGGCCACAAAGGAGACAAAGGCCGTCATGCGCGAGGGATCCTGGGGAAGGTGATCATAATATTGGTTAATCATGGTTAATCATGGTTAATCATGGTTAATCATGGTTGATATTGGTCAATCATGGTTAATCAGATTAGTATTGAATGGTAATGGTTAATCATGGGTGAATAGTGGGTTAATAATTGTTGATAATGGTTAATCATGGTTAACTGATGCTGTATGAATGGCGATTAATGGTGGATTAATGGTGGGTTATATTGGTGAATAATGGTGTACGAAATTAAACATGAACCATTCATATATATATTAATCATTAAACCACCGTTTAATGATGGTGAATTATAAGAAATGGTGCATAATTAGCGGTGGGTTAATGGTATTCCTTCGACCAACATAAACCCCAAGCAACGGTCGAACGGTCGTGCCGCAGTGATGGAACGTTGCCTGGGAAAGATTGGGATGATCCTGATGGGGATATGATGGGGATATACCATCTGATTATGACATTGCCAGTTCGCCATGGAAAGATCCACCCATGCTATTAATAGGTTTTGAATAGGTAAAGCATCTATTTCTATGGGCCATCTATACCATGGCGAAGTGTTAAACCAGAGGGTACTTCTGATTGGATCATGGGATATCTTGGAATTGCGTTCTTGGGTGGTTTTGTACGGCTGGTGGTGAGGCTGGATGGATTTGGAGTCGGGTGGTTGGGAGTTGAACCCATAGAAAAGGTTGTTGAGTGGTGGGAAATGTGAAGAAATTGCTTTTCGAACCAACAAGAAGAATATTGTTGGATTTGGATAGTCGTCGGGGGTGGGGGGGCTCGGGGTCAAGCCATATCTTACAGGTGTTTATATAGCTCAGAGGAATGAAACGGTGGAAAAACGAGTGTTAAAGGGGATGGTCTACTCAACAATATGGTTGGATTTGGATGAATGGATGGCGGATTCAAAATTACGGTCAAAACTAAGGGGGAAAATAATGGAAATGGCTGTCTTATTGGTTGGATGGTGGGGGATTCAAGCCATATGAAAAATGAGTCAGTAATAATGGAACAATGCACTTGGGGTGGTATGATTAGCAATGATAGAGGATTCAAAACTATGTAAGTTCCAAAGTCGTTGATATCAATTGATCTTATCTTGTCCATTGGCTGAAAGATGCTGAAAGGGGGCTAAAGGTGGATTGGGATCAAAATCCCTATTTTTTGAAAGGTTTACTGGCTTGGACTGGCTTTCGTGGAACGTGTTCAACCTTGGACGTTGGTTTCCACCGTGTTCTCTTGTGCTACCAGCCATGCAAAATCAGAGCTTTGAGGTGCTGATACCTCTGCATGTTGAAATGCGTGTTGCCATTCAAGTGCGGGCCGTGCGGGTAAAATGCCTTGTTCAAATTTGTTCAATGAACTGTTTCATCATGTTCTGCCAGATCATCCTTTCAAAATCTTTCAAACAGGTTCCGCCACCATCAAGCACGTGGCTATGGCTCAAAAAATGGTGGCATGGACCCATCAGTTATCATCCACTTCGGGAACGAATTTCCCCAACAGAAACGACCACCAACGCCAAAGTACCTATTTATTTGTTAGGCCTAGGCTCTATGGCAGCATCTTTCTCCAGCATATTGGTAGCGCGAAACCAGCGCTGGGTCGTGCTACTGCGCACGGGCGTCAACTTGAGGCGTCGCAGCCAGCCCAGGAAGAGTCGGAACAAGGCGATGGGTTCCTCAGAGCACCGAGGATGGAACAAGAGATGTATGGATGCAGCCTCAAAAAATGCAATATTAGGTACATACATATTCATATACCTACATATATATATATACATATGTGTGTGTGTAAATATATATATATATATATAGATATAGAATGATATAGATATACATACATACATGCATACATACATACATACATGCATTGCATTGCATTGCATTGCATGGCATTACGTTACATTACATTACATTACACTACTATTACATTACATTACATTACATTACATTGCATTGCATTACATTACATTACATTGCATTGCATGGCAGTACATTACATTACATTACATTACAATACAATACATTGCACTACCATTACATTACATTACAGTACATTACATTACATTGCATTACATTACATTACATTACATACACACATATACATGCATACATATACATACATAATCATATAACATATATTCATACAATTTCATGCATGCATAATGCATATGGGGCGATAAGCCGTGAAACCGAAAACTTGACAAACGGTTCTAGTATATAATTGTGCGCAATCATGTTCAATCGAGTGGATGTAATCAGCAAACATGGAGAGGTGGAAAGTGGGGAAGAGCACCTTCAAAATTTGGCGGTTCATCAAAATGTTGACCATGAATTGATGGACCATCTGGAAGTAAGGGTAAAACAAGAAGGTGTTGCGGAGTGACAACTTGACAACTGGCGAAAAAGTGTTGGAAGGATGATGAAGGATGGATATCCAATGAGAGCTCTTTGCGTTTGATCGCATCTCTCCCACAAACACTGATGATGGCTGACAGTAATCAAAAACATGTTGCATGTAGCATCATGCAATGCACAAAGGCAACCAGATACAAATCATAGAAAAAGGCCACCATAGGCCACCCATGGCCACCCCATGTTGCCCATTGCCCCAGGCTCTGAGAAGTGGCCGGCATCAAAGAAACGCCAGGCCGCCGCAGTGTCTGCCAGGTGCTGGGTGAATTCATCCGGATCTTGGAAGCCCAGGCGTGACGGGTTGGCAAAGGGTGACGCCGTGCTGCAGGCTGCAGCCATGACCACCGCCTCCGCGGGACAGCCGAAATGGCAGCCCAGCCACACCAAGCGGCAGAGTTGGATGTCCAAAGGTAAGAATAACGCCAAACGCCCCAAGACGGTGACCTTGGAATTGGGAGATTCTTCGGTCAAAACTGCCAGCCGTGCCAGTTGATACACCGCTGCATCGATGGCTTCGGTCATGGGAGGAGCCAGCAACTGCTGCAGGAGCTCACCTGGGTTGGCAGCCTCCAAACTGAGTTGCTGTTGCAGTTCTTCGTCGTTGGCCACCTGGATGAACCGTGCTAAAAATCTTCGCTACATCGTGCGAAGAGGCACAGAAAAGGGATGATACCAAAAAATCTATGGCAGTTTTAAGCCGCGGGATTTGGAGCGCCAGAATTTGAGACAACCCCATGATATCATCTAGTGTGCCGCTGAGATTGCTGCAAGGTAGCTGGTGATGTTTGCTGGATAGAAATGTGTCGAACCCACAGGGAACCCAACGGATTCCGGGTTCCTTGCCACCACAATGAATCATGGAATAGTATAAGTCACTGATATAAATCAAATCAGCACATATTAACATATATTAACATATATTAACATATATTAACATATATTAACATATATTAACATATATTAACATATATTAACATATATTATATAACATATATTAACAGTATTAAGAAAAATATCAAGTAATTTCAAGTAATCTAAATAGCATCAGATATATACATCATGATACACCAAACACAAAATCATCAAGACTCCTTGCGTCTTGCCGGCCCAGACACCACTTCGCTGAGACCATCAGCTATGCCCTTAGCCTTCAGGTACAGAGTGGTCAAGGGGGTGCGGAGAATCTCAGGCACGTCATATTCGCCTGGCTTCGACGCGGTGGTTGAGCCAGGCAGGCGCGGTGGTTGAGCCAGGCAGGAATAGTCAAGTGGGATAGAGAACATGTGAAATCACCAGGCAAATCTCACCATCTTGGGTTCCTACCATATCATCATCCCCCGGGTGGTAAGTCAAAATTAGATTTTGCATATTTTTGCATAGTCATTTTGAGCAATTGTCATTGGCATGGACCATTCCTACACCTAGTCATCCTTGAGAAGCTGTGACTGCACGAGGGGAGAATCCTTGAGGGATTTCGCCAACAACATCAATATTTACAATTTTATTATTAAAGAAAATACGCACACACACACAAATGATCAAAAACAGAAAATTGTAAAAATTAGGTTGTAGAGTTAAAAGACAAAAACAAATTACGTAAATACTTACTTAATATGTTATATTTACGTGAACCTAGCCAAAATGTAAATTTACTAATTTCGGAGGCTCGGATGGTTCGACTCGATGGTTTCTGATCCGGAATTTACTCGCCAAGTACCTGCTATATAGATCTGTAAAATGACATATCCATACATATCCATTATCTATTTTATATAACTATAGTACAATACTAATAATATTATCTGGAGCGAAAAAACCCTGACCCAAAAGAAAACTATCAGTCTCATTCAGTCTCCAACCAGTCACGCAAGGCGCGAAAGAACTTCTCAGGGACCATCCGAATACACCAGCCTGGCTGCGTTCGACCGGCACGGCCCTCGCGTTGCAAGCAAGCTGAGCGAGCGCACCATTGGGCAGAAATCTTGCAGAGACCCATCTGGCTGGGATCTCCAATGCTGGTCTTGTGAACACAAAAATCGATCACACCAATGACTTCTGGCAGCGTCAGGGAGGATTCTGCAATGGTGGTGGCCAAGACCACATTGCAAATGTTGGATGGTGGCTTCTGAAGCACCAGTTCTTGATCTTCCTGCGCCACCTGAGCATGATTGTAGTAGTGGGTATCAAGCGGAAGAGGCTTTAAAACTTGAAACGATTCCTCTAAACCCTGTTGAGCGAGATCAAAAAAATGTTGAACGGTTGAACCTCACCTGGGAATGCAAGGCAAAGAGCCGAAACTTAATCCCGCCGCTGGTGTTTTCCAGTGCATCGCCATCTGGCCGTTTGGCATGCGGAGGCTCTGCAAGAGGCCCCTCCATCCCCTGAAACTCCTGAAATTCGTCGAAGTCTTCCTGTGGCTGAAGCTTTCCAACCACCCCACAAATATGACTCGCCTCATTTTCATTCAATAGGAATCAAAAATCAAACTACATATAGCTATACGAAATATTAAATTCAATATAATGTACAGTAATTTAAATACATTTCAATCTATATAATTCTATATAATTCTATATAAATATACTTGTTTCATCTTGTTTCAATGGCATGCATACTAGCCAATACCAGCCCAATCCATGAAAGTCCTGCTCTTCCTCCTCATCATCTTCCGTGAGCTGTTCCGGCTTGGGCGGTACATAGCCCATGTTCACTGACCCAGCTGTGGGCAGGTTCCAGTAGAGCCAGCTGTGCATCCGCACCAGGTCCGCATAGCCAGGGATGAAGACCAGGATGGTCGAGCCACCCTCAGCCACCACTGGAATCATTTCCTGAACCACCTCCCGAATGGGTGGAGCCACTTTGGGCACCACCTGACTTTCCAAATCTGCTTCGCCTGAAAGAGGGCGCCAAAATAGCACGCTTCCAATTCATCTAAGGAACATGAAGGAACACTATTACCCACAAAGAATTACAAAGGATCCAGATTCTTATTAAAGTGATATGTCGCATTTCCGGAAGTCCTTATCGATCTTTTCGGGTTTCTGATGGGCTGCTATCAAGTTTCAAGGATGGTGGATGGCGGATTTCAAGATTTTCAACCCTCAAGCCGCACCATGCAGCGTTTCCGCGCCTATGCTATTCAGAATCTCTGGTTTGAAGGCATTCTTCGCAGCCTTCGCCACGCGTCTCCTCAGCCTGATCGGGAGCTTCCCACCTGGGACTCGGCCATCAACGAGGTCGTCCAAGTGCATGACATTCACCGGGAAGAGGCGGCCACCCACGGACAGCGGTACCGGTGGCTGGTCGGAAAATTCCGCGAAGTAGTTCCCAAAAAAGTCCGCCTCCATGGTAGCAGACATCAAAATGACGCGCAAATGGCTGTTGATGCGCATCACTAGTCGCATCATCAGGAGCAATAACTCCATATCTGCACTGCGAATGTGTGCTTCATCCAGAATGAGATGTGTCATGCTCTTGGCGCTGTCGGGATTGGCCGTGAGCCAGCTCAGCAAATAGCCGGCCGTCACAAAGGACAGATGCTCCCCGGGCACAGTTTCCCCCCTGATCCGATAGCCTACCTCCAGCCCCATGGAAAGGCCCAGCTCCTCCGCGACACGTCGAGCCAGACTGGTGGCGGCGAGGCGTCTGGGCTGCGTCACCATAATGTTGCAGGGAAGCTGTTTGGCTGCGGCCTCCCGGATGATGAACTGAGGTACCTGGGTGGACTTCCCACATCCAGTGCCACCAATGATGGTTACTACTCGATTCTCAGCCACCTGCTTCAAAATCTCGTCTTTCATTTCGCAGATTGGCAGTACATCACGATCTTGGCCTTCACTGCAGGAAGCTGGTGGAGGAGTTGGCTCACGTGGGACCATCTGAAAGGCTTCCAGACCCATCATCCTGTCAACCCCTTCATCCTCTTCATCCTCTTCATCCTCCCACTCCTCAACTTGGAGGTCATCTTCAGACTCCCCATCTATGGAATCCATGGGTGTGGATGAGGCCTCTTCCGGAGGCTTTTGAGGTTCATCCGGAGTTTCACCCATGACTTGGTCATTCAAGTCACCTCCCTCAGAAGATGCAGATGCTGCAGCTTCAGCACCTTCACCATCACCAGCTTCAGAAGATGGTTCCACCGGTACTTTCCTTGGGCCATCCACTGGATCATCCACCACTGGCTCTATCACCGGCTTCTTTCCAGTCACTGGCTCTTCAGAGGCAGCAGGGTGCAATGGCTCCTCTTGGCTCAGGGGTTCGTCTGTGGGCCTCCGCACTTTCTTGGCGCTCGGCGGCTCGTCGCCTTCGCTGGACACCGCCTGCCGCGTGCAGCGGGTGCTGCGAGCACTGCGGGCGCTGGCGCGCGCAGTAACACGGCGCTGCAGGGTGAAGACTAGGGCACCAAGCCACAGCGAGTGCCCTCGACCGGTCAATCCGTCAGATAGCCCGAGGCGGGGAATTTGGGGAGATGAAGCAGGTGCATTGAAAGGAAGCGTTTGAGGGCGCAAGCCATGGCAAGAGAACATCGTCAGGGTTGGCTGACATACTTCACTGATTTCATATCTACTTGAGCCATGCTGAGGTTCAGAAGATGTGGTGGTGGTGACAAATGCCTGTGCTAAACAGTGGCAGCCGCAGAAAAATGCAGCACCCTTGTGCTTTACGATTCCCAAATCACTGTGGCAATTGCTTTGAGAACACTCCACTGGTGGTAAAGTTGGAGCACACCTTTTGAACTGTTGCTACTGTTGCTGCTTGAAAAGGTCTACTGTCTATGCGCCAAGAAAGCGCCACATGCTTCAGCATGAATCCAATCTATAACTGCAGTGCGGGCCACAAGATGTCTTCACTTCATGTACCTCTGGGGAGTGGAATTGCCACCCCTCTGCCAACCCGGCAAGACCGCTACAGTCACATACAGTACAGGGATGTATAGTAATTGTCATCTATGGAACACTCCTAGCAACTGGCAGCAAGACCGACATGGTCACATTCGGTAAAGACGAGATGTTGTATTGTATTGGATCTCTTCGTTTTGGGGGACCAAATATGGATAGATATTAGCTGGAAGGACCTGAGGAATGTCATCAACACAACACGAAGCACAGCTGCGGAACAAGCTGCATCTTGCTCATCTCGGCCACAGCGCCATCGAGGGCATCTGCCAAAGCGGGATCCACGTTCTGCTTGCATTTCACAGCAGCCAGCATCACCTGGGAAGTCACTGCTGCATGGGATATGCCTGGGGCAGATTTCCCTGATTTCCCATCGCCATCATGGCGATCCGTCCACCAGACATGATGGGATTCTCCACCAATCTCTATGACAGGCACGGCGTGATGGGATTGAAGAGCAGCAATGTAGTCGGCCTGCGACCCGTCTGACCCATGAGTTGCTGGGGATGTTCCTGACACAAATTCCAGTGCTGCAGCTGATCATATCCCCCAATATCCCCTCATGAACACCTTTTCCCAAGTCTTTCATTGAAGTCTCTAGCCTTTATTTATTTATTTGCTCATTTATTTATTTGATTAATTTTGATTCCATATGTCAAAATTCTTCCCAATGTCCAACTTAGCCCGGACTCCGTCCAATCCCCTATATCCCCTATCCATCCCTATCCAACCGCCTCGCTTGCGAAAGGTGTCTTCGGGTCGCTCACCGGCTTCACCCGCTGACAAAAGCAGTACTCGGACCTCGGCAACTAATTGGAATGGCCCAAGTGGCCCAAGCAGTCGAAGACTCGAAGACTGAGACTGGGATGACTGGGGTGCCACACATCAGGCTGACAATCTTGCTGGCATGCTCTTCCTGGCCACACAACCGATTTTTGAAGGCCGGACCTGTCAAGCTTTTGATGCATAGTTTGCACGAGTTTGCCATGTGTTCCGTGTTATCCGTGGTTCCAAACGTGCGATGGTTTTCAATGGCTGCCCAATGTTGCCCACCTTGGTGTTTACCCAGCGGGTCATCTGGTTGATGTTGAGAGGCGTCATGCTGGCAGAGAGTTCGCCAATCTGAACCATGGCCTACGGTGCAGCAAGCAGCTGACAATCTGCTTCACGGAAGATTGACTGCTGTGCCTTTTGGTACATTAGCATGCGGAAATCAATGGTTTTCCCCTGGGCAACGATCTAGAAACTACAAAAAATAGCTGTTTATCCGTTTTCCATATGCGCACTGGAGGCGTCATTGACCGCTAGCCTTCTTGATCGTTGCCACGGCCTCCTTGACATCAGCTACCAGCTTAGGATCGTCAAAAATGCCTGGTGTTCATCTGCTGACGGAGGGCACAACATGGAAAAAGACCGAGGAACATGTTGCCTGACATTTCGAGTATATCAGTATATGTCAGCATATCTCAGTATATATCAGTATATTATATATATATGTATATATGTATATATGTCTGTTCAATATCTATATGTCATATCTTACAGGAAGTCTTGCAGATGGATTTTCGGCACCGCATGGAACTTGGCAATGGCCACCACGAAGGCGCAGGACCAAGTGAAGGGTGGACTCCTGGGAGGTGCTAACCGGTGGATCCCTGGTGGATCCTAAGGCGTCCCAAGAGGGGTCCTAATGGATGGCTATCCTCTCAAAACTTGGAAAATAGGATGGAAAAATGATGAAAATAGGGCTTTAGATGCTTTAGATATGCTTTAGATATTGCTGGGAAAACTTCATAAATCGTCCTTTACAATTCTGAAAATCCGTGGGATCGGCATCTCCAGGAATTCCTCAAGGCTTCAGCGGCAGGCCTTCTGGATGTTGTAGTCCGACAAGGTGCGCCCGTCCTGAACGTCTCATAGCCAAATGCAAACGTTCTGCGAAGACGTGGCTCTCAAAAAGTCCAGCTTTGGTAGTCTACAGTTTGCATTGAACAGTAGCACAATTACATCAATTGTGCTAAAATATCATAAAATTACAAAGTCTACAGTGTATACAGCACATAGATGTACATAGTTGTCAGGATCCTAGACCTCCTGGGTTCAATCACAAGTGGATGTCCTCCAGCTGCTTGCCAGCAAAAATCAGACGTTGCCTTGGGAGATCGGAGCCACCATGGCCATGATAACCCCGCACCCTCTGGAAGTTTAACATAACCCTCATGAAAATTACCTAAATTCAATCCCATTCAATTCCAAATGTTATAATAATTACATATAATATCATATAATTATCTGTTAAGCATGACCACTTTCCACGGCGCTCTGAGGCCAAGGGAATGTACGAAAGCCAGCTGGCTGGCCATCCATATAAGATCGAAACATATTGTTTATTCATCTGTTGCCAGCGTACAGCGTCCTGTAGGACAAAAGTGAAGCATATCTCCGGAGTGAAAATGATAAATAGTTGAAGAGAGACAAGAACATGGGTAGAAAAACAGGACCCCAAAACAGAAGCCGAAGATCGATGTTTTGTGTGGTTCGATGCATAGATTCGATAGAGAATGGGCAGACCCAAAAAAAGAAAAAGAAGAGAAAGAGAGAGAGAGAGAGAGACAGAAGCAGAGGCAGAGACAAATAGCTGAAGAAAGACATAGAAAGACAAGAACATGGGTTAAAAAAACGCAAAAAAAAAAAACGAAGATCAATACTTCTGGGGATTTCTGGGGTTCGGCATACAGGAGGGGAGAGATAGAAACAGAGAGAGATAGAATAAGAGCGAGAGAGAGAGAGAGAAAAAAAAAAGTTTGAAAAAAGGCCATACAATGATAAATCTTATATGAATTGGATCTATGCCGCCATGTAGCTGGTCAGGTGGGATCCCTTCCTTATCCTGGATCTTGGCCTTCACATTGTCGATGGTGTCAGAGGCCTCTGAGGACATGTTTTTCGTTACCAGAGGCATTGGGTAAAAAATGTGACCATCATGGGGTGGTTTGAACCAGTGGATGTCAACCCCAGCTGCTGAGCTTTGATTATGCCCCAATGAGTATCCCAATATGTATCAATATGTGTTGATCGCTATTCCCATGTTGGCTACCCGGCTACCCTCAAGTTAGCACCGCTAGCGATGTCTACATCATCTTTCGGGGAGAAACCATGGATTTTGCTGCCGTGAAACCATAAATTAACCAACCAAACATTGGGTTGTCCATGTTTTTTTCCAGTTTTTCCCTGACAAAAAGGACAACACTTCTGGGAGAACCGACCGAAATGGGGGCATAGAACCAACCAGAATGGGAGTACATGGAGTTTTTCAAACCAAATACCACCCATTACCACCCCATCCCCATCCCCCCCATCCCCCCAGCCTCCACATCCAAAGTGATGGTCTTTCCCGTCAGAGTCTTCACCTCAGAGTCTGACGGGATCATCCCAGGAATCCCAGGAGTGGATTCACCAGAGATCGATGCTGGCAACTTGAACCTATGCCAACTATGCCTAACTATGCTTCACCAAAGATAGGCTTCACGAAGTATAAACATGTTAAATGATGTTTTCAAACTATGGTGAACCCTCTGAACTAAGCCAGTTGCAAGTTAAGGACTGAGTTGTAACTTTGGGGCTTCGGCTTCGCTATATAACCAGGCTCGCCAGTGCGACCCTCTCAAGATATATAGGACACGTCTATAATTGACGAACTTCCAAAGCTGATACCCTCTGGTAATTTAACAAAACTATTGAAAATGACTCATCTATAGTTGATTTGCCTATTAAAAATAATGATTTTCCATAGCTATGTTAGTTTACCAGAGTGTAATTAGTTTGAACACGTTAAAATGTGGGTTTGGCTTGTTTTAACTCTCCAACTCAAAGTTAAGAAACCATAAGAAACCTCCGTCATTAACCATGGTTTCCTGCATGTTTCCCCTAAAATCCCCTGAACCACTCTGAAATTCACCCCAGCCATCAGCATGGGCCCAGCTACAAAGATCTGCATCTCGAATTTCTGCGGCTGCGCGTGTTTCCCTCTCAAAATCGACGCTGAAAAGAGCCCAGGCGGCGGGAAAAGAATGCATGGCAACTGAAACACGAGTGAAACCAGAAAAACACGTTTTCTCGGATCAAATTCCCGAAAGTCATCGAAAGTCCAAAAAGATATCCTGCCATTCCGAAAAAATGATTGGCCCTGGAGCCGACTTCCAGCTGTCGCTCTCTGAGACACTCAGGCTCACACCCAGAGGGGGATCTGTGGACCAGTCAGAAGTGATGTGGCCCCTGACGCGGCCGAAATGCGCCGGGGACACGCATTCACATGCCCAAGAATAGATAAAGCATCGGTAAAACAATCAAATTTCACCGAGAAAAATGCTGTCGACCCAATCTTCACCCAGAGTCTCATGGAATTTCACCAAGAATGGCCACCCATGGGTAGAGTTACGCCCGCATGTTACCTGGATTTACCTGGACAGTTGTTGGCTTTGTATGCCAAACCAGTTGGGAAATGTGGTCTGAAGGTTCCCTTCTGTCCCATCCACCTGAAATGTTCAGCTGCCATCAGCTGCCCCATTAGACCCATCCGCCGTCCTTGGCAAGAAATGCATGTGGTGAATCGGCCCGCCATCCAAAGGCGGCAAACTGGTTCTGTGCCGGAGATGCCTGGGATCAGGAACCGGCCCTCCCATGACAAATCATGGAACATCCGTGGAAAGCACCAGCCAACACATTCCGACAGTATCTATCCATATTATCCATATTATCCATATTATCCATATTATCCATCCTATATTGTTCACTAGCTGCTCACTAGCTCCAATGCGTCAAGGCATGGATCGTCACCAAACTCAGAAGCGTGCAAGCCCTTGACTCGCGCAGTGCGGTCGATCATGTGCATGGACATGATCCTGTGCAGGTACAAGCACATCTCACATCATCTCACTGCATCTGAATGCCTTGAAAGATCTGAAAGAGAATACCTAGCATCTCTGGCCATCATCCAAGTTTTGGTAGCGAGCCACCAAAGCAGATGACAAAATTTCGATTTCCCAACCTGTCGCCCCACATGGTCGCAACATCCATGGCCGCCTGCGAGCCTCATCTGGAAGCGCTAAAGACATGACCAGTGACAGGTGGAAACAACATATTAGAGCCAGTCAAGACCTCATGACATGGAAGGAAATCTGTGAAAAAAAAAACACTCAAAGATTATATATACCACAGAAATATATAAATATATGCATACAAAATCATACAAATACATGCAAATACACATTATTACACATATATGAATATCGGACAAAATTACTTGTTCACTTTAATGCCATGCACAAATTCGGGTCGTCCCCTATCGGTAATTAGTGAGGATTTCTGTGTTCACAGACTTTGAGGCGACTCATGCAAAACAGGGGTATCGGTATAGGGTCTTTCCCTATCGGTAATGAAGGTTTTGCACACCCCTCACCAAAACTAATAGGCGAAGCAAGACTAGTATTACTTACCCTCTGGTAAACTACCATAACTATTGGAAACCACCATTATCAATGGGAAAATCCACTATAAATGGCAATTTTCAATAGCTATCTTAAAATTACCAGAGGGTATATTTACTGCATGTGCATATCATATCCACAGCTATCCGTTGAAAATCAGAGCAACCAGCTGATCGCTCCAGCCGCCAGCGGCGATCAGAAACCTGGAGACTGGCGCGTCGTGACTGGCGCTGTGACAACTGGGCTCGGTAGCTCGGCCAAATCCTCAATGTCTCTTTAACGTGTCTGATTGTTTTAACAAATATACAGTATAATATACATAGCAAAGTATCATATCTATAATTAATATTATATGTATGTGTGTGTGGCTTTATGTGTACATGTGTGGATGATAGATCATTTTGATTCATTTTGTATCTGAAAGGGACCCATCATATCACGGAACCCGATAGCGCATGGAATGCGTGCGCCTTTCTCAGTCTCTCCGCCCCGCTGCATGTCAGCTATTTCGCCAGAAGGGTTGAGACACGCTTGGAGCCACAGAAGATTAAGCGATATCAAGCGGCCAGTGGGTTTTCAAAAAACTGAGGTGCTCAGGCCTGGCACCCGCACATCAAAATGCTGCTGGATATTCATCACATTTCATCACCCTCAAGAATGGTGTATCATACAACCATTATCAACCATTGCTTGGGAAGGCGAGTTAGGCATCGTCATAAAACAATTTATAATCCTTCTATTTACTGTACCAACCACCCAGTAGAAACAGGACATCTATGAATCATATGAATCTATGGCATCACATGTTTTGATCCCCGAGTGATGTACTGAAGCACTTCCCTGGATCCAGATGAGTTACCTCTGGAAACAGCTGAGAATCCGGCGAAATCTACTGTTTTGATGATGAGTTATATCTAAAGGAATTCTAAAGTTCTAAAGGTATCTCTATACTGTCTATACTCATACAATAAATACCATATAAATACCATATAAATACAATATAATTTAATAAATAGATATAAATAAATATTATCAAATAGTGTGAAACCTCCTGCTTTGCAAAACATCATCATCGATGGCCATCAAACAGGCTCACCAAATCTCAGCACCGTCCTCACCACTGGGGCGAAGATATCAGCCACCTCAGCTTGCACCGCTCGTAGACGCTATGAAAACCGCATCGTGGAACATCATCTTCCATGCCCCATGGGGCTTGGATGTCTTAATGCGTTAAGAGGCTGTAGTGGCCATTTTTACCGGCACATACACATCCAAACATGACAGGCCCGAAAATAGAAAAATAGATGGGACATCCCCATGAATAGTGAACCGTCCAGTTGGGTTTGTATGGGTCATCATCTTACCGATCTTCCCTGATGGAAGAAATCTTGCACCAGTTGATAGGTGATTTCTCCCACCGATTCCTTCCATCCACAGTATTCAAATGACTATTTGGGAGGAATACCGGAATACCCCATTTCGAGACACACCCATAAATTGGGCCTAAGGCCTAAGGGTGGCTTTTACTGCAAGCGCATGAAGGCCTGTCTTCAACACGGGTGCGGTCCGCCCGTCAGGATCTTGCACCGATTTCTACCGTCATAAACCCACGGCACTGGGGCTGGATAGAGTGAGCATACCCGGCAGACTTGTGCAGCGCTAAGCACATAGATACACAATAGATATACAATAGATAAAGTCAAGACCCAGCAAAGCAAGCCAGTTTGCAGTGGACACACCAAAAATCCCAATTTCTGTTTGAAAAAAACCTTCGTGGGAAATGATATGTGAGGTGAGAATCTGCCAGGTGTTGCGAAACTGAGGTCTTCATGCCTTTGGCATTGAATCTCACTCTCAGTAAGATACATTTCCGCGGCACGACGCCTAAGTTGGGCAGAGCTGGAGCAGGCCCCAGGAACAAAACCATAGAAAATCAATAAAATCAATAGGATACAAAACTGCCATTTACAAATTGCATGAAATTGCATGAAATTGCCCAGAACTATGCTGCACTCTTCAGGATCCAGTACAAGGCGACATCTTCAGGTCGACACCGAGCAGACACCGAGGTGCCCTGTTCAATTTACACGGCAGCCGCGATTCCGTGCAGAGAGCTGCGCGTCTTCAACGATCAGTTCCATGTGCACCTGCACTGTCTGAGGTCCCACAGCTTCAAACCATCACAGTACCATCCAAAGTCATCCACAATTCGACATAGTCCTCAAAATAAACCAAAATAAACAAACAAACAAGATAATCCCAACATAATCAACATAGGTGTTCTATGGTGTTCTAAGAAAACTCCCAATCCTTCCACCGATACGTGTTAAAACCCGGCCCAGTGGCACATCTCAGTTCTTTGGAATTCCTCGAGTTGATCCGGCCATCACCGGTTTCGCAGGATCATACCTCACAAAAGGTGGTCCCTTCTGCTCCTCCGACAGGCGAGCAACTGTTTAACTCAAGGCTAGTCGGGAAAATCGTGTTTATATAGTGCTTGCATCTTCAAATAGATTTAAAGCCCCCTTGGTGATACAGTATTATGAGATCTTATGCGTTCTTAATAGAGGTCCATCACCATTTTACATCCTCAGGCACCTTCGACATTCAACATGCTTTGATGGCTAATGGCGAGATGATTCGCGAGGATAGCTTAGCAGCGCCACCGCAATCCCCAGGACATCAGGGAAACAACATGAAACAACTCTCCTTCAGAACTTCCTTGTCGCCACAGTCTTTGAACCAGTCATAGCGCTTTTCAAACCTCAGCCGAAACGGCCGAAACCACAAAACGCCGTTTAGGCAGTGCACCTAATTTCGCCAAAGAGCTGCTCGCAAACCATCCTCAGTGAGAAAATGTGAGTGACCGTAGTGACCTGATGTGACCTGCTTGGGAAATGCCGACACCAATGAAACCCAGCTGCTTGTGACCGTAGTGCTTCATGTTGGGATCTCGACCCAGCTCTACATCCGTCATCAAACGCCTCAAGTTCCTGCGGAACTGTTGAAACAACAACATACAACAACCATCTTCGGAAAAGGTCCCAATTGCATGAACTTGCCATCTGTAAATTTCAGATACATGGTCCCAACCTGGAAACCTTGCGAAATTCCAATGGGAAATTGTATAGTGATATTGCTCTCAGTTTTCTTGTCATTGGTCCCACAAGTTTAGCCAAGACAGCTTGCAGCACCCGGAATTCCAGGTCGTTTCGCCTTTTGTTGGACCATGTTGGACGGTGGTCCGCGGTCCATGTCTGTCCTATCAAGCTCTTCACGCCATTTCAATCTTCGATTGAGTTCCTGGGAGCTGGGAAACCCTCATCGCTGGTGATGCGCGGCAAACCCGTAAACATCCTTTTTGGGGGATGGCTTATCAGCCACCATTTCTGGTCATTGGGGAATTGTTATACGTTGGGGCTTCTTAAAGTGTATACTCCATTGTTATTATGCCAGTATATTCCAGTGGTTCACCGGCTCAGGTATGTGCGCAGTATGGAATATAGTTAGACGATTTATATCGATTATTTTCCCACTTCGCATAACTGTTAGACAGATGGGGAAAAAAGTAGCTGAACAATTTTCATCTGCGTTGAATCCAAACCGTCTTTTGGCTGTACAATTTCTTCAGGTTTATGGATGATGTTTCCATTAATGTGGGTATAAATAAACAATCCCCCAAATCACGATAAATAGGTGGCATAAAACATTCCCAAATTGGTTGTGGTTTATTATTCGGTTCAGAATAGTTTTTGGTGTTTTTTTGGCTCGGGTTTTGGATTTGTCTTTTGCTTTCCTAGTACCATTTGCCTTGTATTTGCAACAGTTTGGAACTAGAATCTGTCATTTTCCATGGTATTTGCTACATTTTGGCATGATTACTTAGCATTTTGCATGGCATTTGCTACATTTGGCCATGTTCGCCTTCCATTTTGCATGGTATTTGCCACGTTTGGGCACTTCAACCTCTCATTTGCATGTTATTTGCTACATGTTGGTACTTCAAACGTTCATGTGGGTTAATTGAGAGTTTCTTTAGGGTTTCATTAGGGTTTCATTTAGGGTGTCATTTAGGATTTCATGTAGGGTTTCTTTAGGGTTTCATTCAGGGTTTCATTTAGGCTTTCATTTAGGCTTTCTTTATGGTTTCATGTGGGGTTTCTTTAGGGTTTCATCAAAGGGTTTCTTATCAGGATTTCCAAACGTTCATGTGGGTTTCTTTGGGGGTTCTTTAGGGTATCATTTAGGGTTTCATTGCGGCAAGACCCTGAGGTTGCCCGGACTCGCAACGAGTCAACGAGCGTCCGGGCAAGCCAAAATGACGATGATGATGATGATGATGAGGATGATGATGATGATGATGGTGATGATGGTGATGATGGTGATGATAATGATTTTGATATCTTCTTGAAACCCTATAAATTACCCTAATGACTGCATGGTTAATTTTTCTATGGGGCCGGGGAATTTTGATATCTTCCTGAAACCCCGAAAGATACCCTAATGACTGCATGGTCAATTGTTCCATTGGGCCAGGGGACTTTGATATCTTCTTGAAACCCCAAAAGACACCCTAATGATTGCATGGTTAATTGTTTCATGGGGCCGGGGGAATTTGATATCTTCTCGAAACCCTATAGGAAACCCTAATGACTGTATGAAAAGTTCTTCCATTGGGCCGGGGGGTTTTGATATTCTTGAAACCCTATAAGAGACCCTAATGACTGTATGGTTAGTTGTTCCGTTGGTCCGTGGGACTTTGCTATCTTCTTGAAACCCTAAAAGAAGCCCTCATCATTGTATGGTTAATTGTTCCATGGGTGCAGGGGATTTTGATAGCTTCTTGAAACCCTAGAAACCCTAATTACTGTATGATTAAGTGTTCCGTTGGGCTGGGGGATTTTGATTTCTTCTAACCTTTAATCAAAAAACTAATGACTGTATGGTTTCTTCCATGTGATATGTGGAAGCGACATGTTCTAGGTATGTGATGTGTAACATAGAAGCAACATGTTCTGGTGAACACCCTAGCAACATAATTGAACATAAAATCCTTCCCGTCGTTTGACGTCGTACAGAATTCCGTGGTATTTACGCTATTCTGGGCTTGGGCAAACCTCGGGGTCTGTGTGTTTCATTATATAAAGGTTTCTCGTCAGGATTTCCAAAAGTTCATGTGGGTTTCTTTTTGGGGCTTCTTTAGGGTTTCATTTAAGGTTTCATTTAGGGTTTTTCTAGGGTTTCAGGTAGAGTTTCTTATCAGGAGATTTCAAAACGTTCATGTGGGTTTCTTTAGGGCTTCTTTAAGGCTTCTTTAGGGTTTCATGTAGGGTTTCTTTTAGGGATTCTTCAGGGTTTCATTTAGGGTTTCATTTCGGGTTTCTTTAGGGTTTCACTTAGGGTTTCTTTAGGGTTTCTTTAGGGTTTCATTTAATTTATGGTTTCTTTAGGGTTTCATTTAGGTTTCATTGAGGGTTTCGTTTAGGGTTCGTTTACGGGTTCTTCAGGGTTTCAGTTTGGGTTTCATTCAGGGTTTCATTCAGGGTTTTTTTTAGAGTGTCGTTTAAATGGGGTTTCTTTAGGATGCCATTTGGGGTTTCATTTATGGTTTCTTTAGGGTTAATTTATGGTTTCTTTAGGGTTCATTTAGGGTTTCATGTAGGGGTTTCTTATCAGGAGTTCTTATCAGGATTTCTTTAGGGTTTCTTTGGGTTTCAGCTAGGGTCTTTAGGGTTTCATTAGGATACAAACGGGAGAGAATAAAGCAAAAGAAAAGAAAAAACAAAGAGGCAGTAAAGACGGGAAGCAGAGAAGCAGAGGAGCAGGAAGTAGAGCAGCAAAAACACATGACTGAAGAAAAGAAAAAACACAATAAAAGAAGTAGAAAGGCACAGAAGCAAAAAAAACAAAATACAGAGAAGCAGAGAAGCAGGGAAAGCAGAGAAGCAGAAAAGAAAAGAAGCAGGTACTGGTAAAGCAGAGAATCACAGAAGCAGGAAAAGCAAAAAGCAGGAAAAACAAAAAGCAGAAAAGCATAGAAGTTGACAAGCAGAGAAGCAGGAAAGGCAGAAAAGCAGAAAAGCACACAAGCAAAGAAGCAGAAAAGCAGAGAAGCAGAACAGCAGAGAAGCAGGAAAGCATAGAACCAGCCAAAACCTGCCGCGGAAAAAAAATAATAACCCTCCTTAGGCCCTCCTTGATTTATTATTTTTACCCGCATTACCTTCATTTTTGGTACGGATTTCCCAGCCATCTTCCAAGGTGCTGCATCCAGCCCCAACGCTTGCGACGCCCGTGGTGAATCAGCATCACTGCTGGGATTGGAGGGGGCCGCTGCGACCGCACCAGTGATGCTACTTCCGGCCATAGCAAACCTGCTGTGTGGAACATGGGAAAAGACTGCAGCTGATTGAAGAAAACCATGGAAAAAAAAACTGGAAAAGCAGCTCTGGTGGGTTCTTCTTCGCCAGTTACGGATGGCTACGTCGATGTCAAGTCCCAGTTCAAACTGCGAAAGTGACACACAGCAATAGACCACATGCAGTGGTCTTGTACAAGCTGGGGCGCTAAGATGTTAAATGTTTTTCATTTATAAATCCCATTAACTATAATTATAGTGATATGGTTTATAAACCCCATTAACTATACTACTGTAATCATACGCGCTGACACCATCGTTTGCCCAAGAAATTACAAAACATTCATGTACCTTAATAGCCATATCTTTGAAAGATACATATTATTCCCATTTAGGAATTAACTGTATGGTTATAAGCTTACCATCTTC
This sequence comes from Cladocopium goreaui, assembly GCA_947184155.2. Lineage (NCBI taxonomy): Eukaryota > Dinophyceae > Suessiales > Symbiodiniaceae > Cladocopium > Cladocopium goreaui. The sequence continues at coordinate 134,672 of CAMXCT020000085.1, forward strand.
CCCATGACCTTTGAAAGATACATATCATTACCATTTAGGGTGGGGGTGTTTTGGGGGGTATCCTCATGGTTCCTCATCAGTACATGTCAGATTCGTCCCCACGACCCCAGGGGGTGGTAGCCCTGGGAGTGCGTGTGAGCCACGTCCCCATGATCATGATGATGATGATGATGATGATGATCATTGCGAGTCCGGGCAAACAATGGCGTTGGACCGTAATTATACTATTCAGTAGTTATATCTGCCTAAATCATAGGTTACTTAGCCTCCTTTTGAGGAGCCCCCATTTCGCCACTCGCCAAAGCCAACGGCCTTGGAGATGAAGGGAAACTCCTCGGAACGACACAAAGAACGCCATCGTGTACATGCTGACCTATCTATCGATCTATCGATCTAATCTAATCTAATCTAATCTAATCTATCTATCATTATCTATCTATCTATCTATCTATCTATCTATCTATCTATCTATCTATCTATCTATCTATCTATCTAATATGCATAATTATACATATATATATATACACAGTATATATACATATATGTTTGCATATTTTTATGTGATGCCATTAGCACCAATCATTATAAAGCAACTATATATCCATCAATCTCTGAATCTTGTTGAATCTTGATTCATACAAAATTCACCTGAACTGAGGCCATCTTATAGGTCATCAAACGCCATAGAACGCCATAGAACGCCATAAAATATGGGATCCTTGCCATATCGTGCCATGTTTTCCTCCGAGGCACCGGTGCGTGGGGCTCTCGACCTTGGCGTCGTGCGCCAGGCTTCGGACGCGTCGGTTCATCGAATCGATGCCATCCTGCGCGAAGGGAGTGTTGAGGAGATAGAAACTAAAGCTTCTGCTGAGATATGAAAAAAAATACCTCGGAACTCCTCTGCAAAAAATCCAGTGATTTTTTCGGTTTACGATCAAAATCACTGTTTTTTGGATTGAACCCAAAAAACGACTCAAATGCCTGAAAATCATGTTCTAAGAGGATGTAAGAGGTACTGAATATGAAATATGTAATTCACAGTGTTTCACCCACACCTCAGCCATTTCTGTTCACTTTCCCTTTCCTTACCGCTGCACCTATGTGCTTTCTAGGAGGACCTGTATTATTTGATATGTTTGTGTGCATAGTGCATGCATGGACCATCATTTTTGACACATTTTGACAATGTGGGATTGATAGCATGTGTTTAACAAAATCCTGTGACCCAAATTACCCGCAAAACGCCCGCAAAAATCCCGCAAACGCGCGCAAAAACTGTCAAACGCGCGCAAATCCTGATTTTCTGGCCATTTAGGGTAATTTGAGTCGTTTTGCAAAGGACGCATTTTTGACCATGTTTGAAGGACAATGAGTTCAATCGCTCTCATGCCCATTCTGTCTGTTTGGGTTTACCAATTAAGCAGCAGGGCTTGCAACCCAGGACTGAACCGCTATTTTGGATTGATGGTTTCCAGATGGGGCAATCATGATGCCCACAACCTGTTTCTCCAAAGATCGCCTTGTTTTCATTTTATGACTTCAAATCGCTGCGTTTTTCTATGAAACGCCTCATTATATACCTTAAACGCCTAGAATTTTCCATGCAATGGAAGCTTGAGGTATATATATAATTATATATATATATATAAATAGCTATTATATTTCATGTGTATGTATATATATTGTATATAATTAGATATACATATATATATATATATACATGGAAGCTTGAGGTATATATATATATCGATATATTTCATGTGTATGTATATATATATAATTAGATATACATATATATATATACATACATACATACATACATACATATATATATATATACATGTGTATATATATATGTGTGTGTGTGTGTGTATGTTGGAGCGTAACTAAAATGATGTGTTTTTCACCAACATTGTGATACGGGCTGATATGGGTTTGTCAAAAATTGGGAGGATGCATAGCCGAAAACGATCATTTTGATGTGGAAGATGAAGACAAACAAATCCGGTGGTGGGCTGTGGGGATGCTTAGGGATGGCTGTGGGTTTTGCCAGAGTCGTTTTAGTTCGCAACTTACGGCCGTTGGGTAGGGCCAGCGTCGAAATGATTGACACTTCAAAGCAGGCTGAGCCCCAAAAAGTCCGCTTGGTTTGAAAAAATGCTAGCCTTTCTTCCAGCTTTGGTGCCCCTTTCGGGGCGTGATCCCAGTCCTTTCTGGGCGAGACATCTCCGTGGTGCATGCCCACTAAACGTTCCTGATGAGTATAGCTGGTGAGAAAGTGGCTCATCTCCCGGAACTTGGGATCTCCACCAATGGCCACATCTTTCCTCGCGATGCCAAGCTGGCGGTTGGATTTCTGGGACCATTGCATGAGGATGAGGATGATGATTGGATATGATTGGATATGATTGGTATTATTATCATTACTATCACTATCACTATTCCAAGGACAAGACGAAGAAGTACGGCTCATCGTTTCTCTAATGGCCCGGTCGCGACAGTCACGCCCGTTTACTTCGCCCGTCAAGGCACTGGCGGAAGGCCGAAGTGATCGGAGTTAAGGGTTTGAACTTGGAGGAGCCGTGCCATTCCTCAATCAGCGTCACGGCCTCCTGTACCTCCACATGGTGTTTTTTCGGAATGGATAGTCTAGTGGGCCATGGATAGAAAATGGGGTTCCTAAAATGGGGGTACCCCTAAATCATGAATTTTAATGGGATTTTACCAAACCATCCATTTTGGGGTAATTACCCCCATTTATGGAAACTCCCATTCAGGTGGAAGATCATATCCCTTATCTTTGGGTGAGAGTCGCCTCTCAATGCGAAGGCCAGGTGTCACAATCCCCAATGGCGATGCGGCCAAACAAAGTCGGAGTGGATAAAGGGAACGGGCGGAATCATATAGAAAGGTATACACACACACACCTATATTCAGCTTACGCTTACGTGGTGGTTTGGGTTGGTGGTTTGGAAGTCTGGGAAATCACTGTTTACAACATATTTTACTTAAATTCAAAGTATGTACATAATCAATAATTTATAGTTAATTAATTTAGATAACAAAATTGTTCTATATCTGATTCTATTTTTTAATTATAAGTAAGTTTAATACTATTTATTTACCTATTGATAATTATATATATATATTATTATATACAATCAGATGATAGACATGAGATGATACATGAAATAGATGGATAGGTAGGTAGATAGATTAATTAGATGGATGGATGGATGCATGGATGGATGGTGATAGATAGATAGACAGATAGATAGATAGATAGATAGACATAGATTAATAAGACAGAAAGATAGATAATAGGATTGAAAGATTGGTTGATTCATTGATTGATTGATTGATTGATGTCATGAATGAAGACAGAAAGACAGATAATAGGATTGAAAGAGTGAAAGATTCATTGATTGATGGATTGATTTGATAAAGAGATTGATTGATTGATTGATTGATGGATTGATTGATGGATGGATGGATGGATTGATTGATTGATTGTTGATTGATTGATTGAGTGATTGGTTGATTGATTGATTGAGTGATTGGTTGATTGATTGATTGATTGTTGATTGACTGATTGAGTGATTGGTTGATTAATTGATTGATTTGATTGATTGATTGGATTGATTAGATTGATTAGATGGATTAGATTGATTTGATGGATCAGATTGATCTGATTGATTAGACATGATAGGTAACCAGATAGGTAGGTAGATTCTTACATAGATATATATATATATAGTAGATAGATTCAATAGAATAGGTAGGTAGATAAGACAGCCGGACCTGGCAGGAATCGAGCCTCCAAGAATTGTGTTTAACTTCATGTTCCCAAGTTAAATATTCACAACGCCCCATTGCTTGTGTCTTAGTATCTAATCTACTTATCTATCTAATCTAACCTATTGTCTAATGTATCTAACCTAATCTATCTAAGATTTATCTAACTATTTATCTATCTATGAATTCTATGAATCTATCTAGCTATCTATCTATCTGTCTGTCTATCTATCTATCTCTCTCTCTCTCTCTGTCTATCTATCTATCTATCTGTCTATCTATCCATCTATCTATTTATCTATCTATCTATCTGTCTATCTATCTGTCTATCTATCTATCTAAGAGTCTATCTATCTATCATCTATCTATCTATCTATCTATCTATCTATCTAAATTAATAATTAATTAAATAATAATTGATTAATACTATCTTAACTCAGTCTGAGTCTGACCGGACATTCAGCCAGTCAGTCGGTCAAATGTCAGACTGTCAGAACTGACTAGAAGAAGGTGAGCAGGTGGGTGTGAGGCGAACTTGGTATCAGAGGCCCGTTGTGAGTTACTTCCACTGACGCACTGTGGTGCCTTGGGTGGGTGGGGTGGGGGGGGGCAACTTTCATAGTGGTAGCGGAGCATAAGGCAAGAGAGGAAATATAAAACTGTACTATACAGAGCCTGTACACAATCTAAACACTGGCCTTTCTAAACTAATTACATGCACCACTATACATAGATAGGTAGCCGGGTAGGTAGGTGGATAGGTAGAGAGAGAGAGATATATATATGTGTATTAAATGATAGATTAGATAAGTAGATAAGACACTCCAACCATTGTGTTTAACTGCTTGTTTGCATGCAACTGTTCCCAAACAGCAGTTAAATTCACAACGCCTCATCCAATGGGCAACAAGTCTTCTGATATTAAAATTAGTTACCCCAGTCAGAAATCAGCAGAAATTTGGCACCAGGAAATAGTTTCTTGTTAATGGGGAAGTAAGTATGTTACTATCTAATCTAATAATCAATGATCAAATGTATCTAATCTAATCTATCTATCTACCTGTCCAATTTGATCTCATCTTATCTATTGTTCTATTATTATCTATTTTTATCTGGTCTTATCTATTCCTATCTATTCTTATCTGGTCTTATCTGGTCTCATCTATCTATCTATCTATCTATCTATCTATCTATCTATCTATCTATCTATCTATCCTATCTGATCTATCTCTATCTGATCTATCTGATCTATCTGATCTATCTGATCTATCTGATCTATCTGATCTATCTGATCTATCTGATCTATCTGATCTATCTGATCTATCTGATCTATCTGATCTATCTGATCTATCTGATCTATCTGATCTATCTGATCTATCTGATCTATCTATCTGATCTATCTGATCTATCTGATCTATCTGATCTGATCTATCTCCATCTGATCTATCTGATCTATCTGATCTGATCTATCTGATCTATATCTATCTGATCTATCTGGTCTATCTGATCTATCTGATCTATCTGATCTATCTGATCTATCTGATCTATCTGATCTATCTGATCTATCTGATCTATCTGATCTATCTGATCTATCTGATCTATCTGATCTATCTGATCTATCTGATCTATCTGATCTATCTGATCTATCTGACCATCTGATCTATCTGATCTATCTGATCTATCTGATCTATCTGATCTATCTGATCTATCTGATCTATCTGATCTATCTGATCTATCTGATCTATCTATCTGATCTATCTGTCTATCTATCTATCTATCTATCTATCTGATCTATCTGATCTATCTGATCTATCTGATCTATCTGATCTATCTGATCTATCTGATCTATCTGATCTATCTGATCTATCTGATCTATATCTATGATCTATCTGATCTATCTGATCTATCTGATCTATCTGATCTATCTGATCTATCTATCTGATCTATCTGATCTATCTGATCTATCTGATCTATCTGATCTATCTGATCTATCTGATCTATTACTATCTATTATTATCTATTTCTATCTATTACTATCTATTACTTTATTAATCTATTTTTACCATCCACTGCAATCTCAATTAAACTTATATTAAAATTATAGATGAATAATTAATCTATTAATTATAGTCACGAACTTGCAGATGGAAAAATCAAAAATCACTACAAGTTGAAAAAATGACACATAGAACGCCGAGTGCGATCTAGCAGATAGAAATGATAGGTGAAAAAAACTCAACTTTACGTATATATTATACGTTTTCGTCACCTTTTTATGCCTAAAAAACAACAGATAGAACAAAATGTTAAAAAACGGGGATCAAAAACATCACAAAACCATGTATATATATATAATCTTGACATTTTCATCGCAGCTCGTCCGACGGGGAACTCAAAAGGCATTTCGCGTATATATATATACATATGTTGAACTCACTTTTCAATCCCAAAAATTAAGATGATTTTTTTTTGAATTTATTCTCCCCGTCGGACCCCTAAATCGAAAAAATGACAGATAGAAACGTTTTGAGATGATTTCATAACATTTTAATACCTTTTTTACATACCGTTTGCTTTGTTTTCCTCCTCTTTTTTTTTATTTTGATAGCAATTGATATAGAACGTGACATTTTTACTACTTTTTTACATACTATCTCCTCCCCGTTTTTCTCCCCTATTTTAAACTGATAGACAGTTACATTTTAATACATTGTTATATACCATTTGCTCTGTTTTCCTCCCCTATTTTAAATTGATAACAATTGATATAAAAAGTGACATTTTTACTACTTTTTTATATACTATCTCCTCCCCGTTTTTCTCCCCTATTTTACACTGATAGACAGTTACATTTTAATACATTTTTATATACCATTTGCTCTGTTTTCCTCCCCTAATTTAAATTGATAGCATTGCATAACATTTTAATACGATTTATATACTATTTGCTCAGTTTGACTCCCCTATTTTTAATTGACAGCAATTAACATTGCATAACAGTTTAATACTTTGTTATATACCATTTGCTCTGTTTTCCTCCCCTATTTTAAATTGACAGCAATTAACATTGACAGTGACATTTTAATACTTTTTAAATACTATTTGCTCTGTTTTCCTCCCCTATTTTAAATGGGTAGCATTGCGTAACATTTTAATACTGTTTATATACTATTTGCTCTGTTTTACTCCCCTATTTTAAATTGACAGCAATTAACATTGCATAACATTTTAATACTTTTTTATATACCATTTGCTCTGTTTTTCTCCCCTATTTTAAATTGATAGCATTGCATAACATTTTAATACTATTTATATACTATTTGCTCTGTTTTCCTCCCCTATTTTAAATTGATAGCATTGCATAACATTTTCATACTATTTATATACTATTTGCTCTGTTTTCCTCCCCTATTTTAAATTGATAGCAATTAACATTGACAGTGACATCTTTATACTTTTTTATATACTATTTGCTCTGCTTTTTCTCCCCTATTTTAAATTGATAGCATTGCATAACATTTTCATACTATTTATATACTATTTGCTCTGTTTTCCTCCCCTATTTTAACTTGATAGCAATTAACATTGACAGTGACATTTTAATACGTTTTTATATACTATTTGCAATGTTTTCCTCCCCTATTTTAAATTGATAGCATTGCATAACATTTTAATTAATACTATTTATATACTATGTGCTCTGTTTTCCTCCCCTATTTTAAATTGATAGCAATTAACATTGACAGTGATAAGTGGCATATATGTTGTTTCACATGCATGAACATGCATATATATATATAAAGCAACAAAATATTCTAAGTATCCTGTTTCAAGTTCAATTCTGGGGATGCCACGGGAAGCAAAAATTTCAATTCCACAGTCTATGTGGGTGGAGAACCTTATATATATAACTGTATTCACACCTTATTTCTCCATGCTGTAGTACATGTTGATCAGTATTCTTCCGTTTTTCCATTAGTTCACCAGGAGATTTCATCAGTTTTCCTCACCTATTTGATCATTTTATAAAAGGTCTGATCAGTTTTCCAAACCTATTTGATCAATTTATAACCCAAAAAAAACATAGTTCACACCTATTTGTTCATTTTATCATTTGGTTTCATCAGCTGTTCCAAGTTTTCCAAATCTATTTCTCCAGTTGATCATTACAGTTTTTCTTCAGTTCTCCAAAGTTTTCCCAACCTGTTTGTGCATGTTATCATTTGATTTCATCAGTTTTTCCCACCAATTTCGGGAAAATATGGAAAGATCCACAATTTTTCATGGGAAAATATGGAAAGATCCACCATTTTTCATGGGAAAATATGGAAAGATCCACCATTTTCCATGGGAAAATTGGACAGATTCACCATTTTTCATGGGAAATATGGAAAGATCCACCATTTTCATGGGAAAATATGGACAGATCCACCATTTTTCATGGGAAAATATGGACAGATCCACCATTTTTCATGGGAAAATATGGAAAGATCCACCATTTTTCATGGGAAACAGTTTCACGGCACACATGAAAAATTTTCTATCTGTGATTTTTTGGTCGTTTTGAAATGAAAAACCATCAGAATCAAAATGCTCGGATATTTTTTCCTTCTGGGATTTGTATCCAGAATGTATTCGAGTCTTACAATATCCTTCTCCCTATGTCATTCAGCAACAAGTTTTTAGATACTTGAAAAGATAATGCATAATACACACATTGCAATAGGACGGGAACATGATGAAATCCTCGGAGAAAAGGAAGAAATGGAGAAAACCACTGAAAGCCAGTGATTAAATGAGCCAGGAGGTGGGGAAAACAGATGAAACCGAGTGAGAAGATGAACAAATAGGTGGGGAAACCTGATTGAAATCTCATGATAAAACCAAGGAATGGATTGGCAAAATGATGAACGCCAATGATAAAATGAACAAGTAGTTGGGGAAAACGGATAAAACCTAGTGACTAGTGATAAAAGTCACAAGTAGGTGGGAGAACTCTGATAAAAATGAATGGTACAATGAAGACTTTGGTGAGGAAGATTGACAGTGACATTTTTACTACCTTTTCTATATACCATTTGCTCCCCGTTTTTCTCCCCTATTATTTTTAAATTGGTAGCAATTAATATTGACAGTGACATTTTAATACTTTTTAATATACCATTTGCTCTGTTTTCCTCCCCTATCTGAAATTGATAGCATTGCATAACATGTTAATACTATATAATATTTGCTCTGGTTTCCTCCCCTATTTTAAATTCATAGCAATTAACATTGACAGTGACACAGTGACATTTGAATACTCTTTTATACACTATTTGCAATGTTTTCCTCCCCTATTTTAAATTGATAGCATTGCATAACATTTTAATACTATTTATATACTATTTGCTCTGTTTTCCTCCCCTATTTTAAATTGATAGCAATTAACATTGACAGTGATAAGTGGCATATATGTTGTTTCACATGCATGAACATTCACATGCATGAACATGCATATATATATATAGATATATAAGGATGAGCGAGTACATAGAATACAAAGTCGATACTTTCGGCCTCCAAAAGCATCTCCTGGAATCGGTAAAAAAAACCTATACATAGAAAAAAAGCATCTCCCGGAATCGAGGAAGAAAAAAAAAACTATACATAGAATATTTCCTGCTATCCATTTTGTATTAAAAAAATGAGTTTTTCAGGCTCACCGAAGGGTACCCCCCACGACTGGTGTCGTAGAACTATGAAAAAAAGAACTATTTTGCAATGAAAACCAATGGAATTGGGTGATGATCTTCAAAAAGATGATACATATGTTCACTGGGGACCTATATTCTATGTATGTAGTTCTGCAAGGAATTGGGTGTCTTACATTGTCTTACATGTATAAGGGTATATATCATATACGTAATTTCGTTTGGGGAGTAGCAACCCTGGATGTCTGAAGTTCCTCAACTAGAACATTTCAACCAAAAAAAAGGAAATGATCAATTTCTTTTTATATTATATTAAAAAAATGAGTTTTTCAGGCTCACCGAAGGGTACCCCCCACGACTGGTGTCGTAGAACTATGAAAAAAAGAACTATTTTGCAATGAAAACTAATGGAATTGGGTGGTGACCTTCAAAAAGATGATACATATGTTCACTGGGGACCTATATTCTATGTATGTAGTTCTGCAAGGAATTGGGTGTCTTACATTGTCTTACATGTATAAGGGTATATATCATATACGTAATTTCGTTTGGGGAGTAGCAACCCTGGATGTCTGAAGTTCCTCAACTAGAACATTTCAACCAAAAAAAAGGATACCCCGAAATGATCAATTTCTTTTTATATTGTATTAAAAAATGAGTTTTTCAGGCTCACCGAAGGGTACCCCCCACGAAAAAAAGTTATTTTGCAATGAAAACTAATGGAATTGGGTGGGGACCTTCAAAAAAATGATGAATATGTTCACTGGGGACCTATATTCTATGTATGTAGTTCTGCAAGGAATTGGGTGTCTTACATTGTCTTACACGTATAAGGTTTATATATCATATACGTAATTTCGTTTGGGGAGTAGCAACCCTGGATGTCTGAAGTTCCTCAACTAGAACATTTCAACAAAAAAAGGATACCCCGAAATGATCAATTTCTTTTTATATTGTATTAAAAAAATGAGTTTTTCAGGCTCACCGAAGGGTACCCCCCACGAAAAAAAGTTATTTTGCAATGAAAACTAATGGAATTGGGTGGTGACCTTCAAAAAAATGATGAATATGTTCACTGGGGACCTATATTCTATGTATGTAGTTCTGCAAGGAATTGGGTGTCTTACATTGTCTTACATGTATAAGGGTATATATCATATACGCAATTCCGTTTGGGGAGTAGCAACCCTGGATGTCTGAAGTTCCTCAACTAGAACATTTCAACCAAAAAAAAGGATACCCCGAAATGATCAATTTCTTTTTATATTATATTAAAAAAATGAGTTTTTCAGGCTCACCGAAGGGTACCCCCCACGACTGGTGTCGTAGAACTATGAAAAAAAGAACTATTTTGCAATGAAAACTAATGGAATTGGGTGGTGACCTTCAAAAAGATGATACATATGTTCACTGGGGACCTATATTCTATGTATGTAGTTCTGCAAGGAATTGGGTGTCTTACATTGTCTTACATGTATAAGGGTAAAATATCATATACGTAATTTCGTTTGGGGAGTAGCAACCCTGGATGTGTGAAGTTCCTCAACTAGAACATTTCAACCAAAAAAACGGATACCCCGAAATGATCAATTTCTTTTTATATTGTGTTAAAAAAAATGAGTTTTTCAGGCTCACCGAAGGGTACCTACCCCCCACGACTGGTGTCGTAGAACTATGAAAAAAGAACTATTTTGCAAGGAAAACCAATGGAATCGGGTGGTGATCCTCAAAAAGATAAAATTCTACCCCAAATATTTCTACCCCAAAACCCAAAAAATGTCCAATCTGCGGGGTTTCGCACATGTTTTCGATATAGGAATATCGTTATTCCTATGGTATTTGCTTTGGCACTGTTTATGCACTCCAAAATTCTACCCCAAATTCAAATATGTCTACCTGAAATATTCTAAGTTTTTTTTTTCTGTCCACACCCGTAGGGTTGAAATCGGGCATATTCTAAGTACTCCATCTACCTTATATATATATATACATAAAGCAACAAAATATTCTAAGTATCCTGTTTCAAGTTCAATTCTGGGGATGCCCCGGGAAGCAAAAGTTCCAATTCCACATTCTATGTGGGTGGAGGACCTTATATATATATATGTTCACACCTTATTTCTCCATGCTGTAGTACATGTTGATCAGTAGTCTTCCGTTTTTCCATTAGTTCACCAGGAGATTTCATCAGTTTTCCTCACCTATTTGATCATTTTATAAAAGGTCTGATCAGTTTTCCAAAACTAGTTGATCAATTTATCAAAAAATGTTGCCAACCTATTTGTTCATTTATCATTTGGTTTCATCAGCTGTTCCAAGTTTTCCCAATCTATTTCTCCAGTTGGTCATTACAGTTTTTCTTCAGTTCTCCAAAGTTTTCCCAACCTGTTGGTGCATGTTATCATTTGATTTCATCAGTTTTTCCCACCCATTTTGGGAAAATATGGAAAGATCCACAATTTTTCATGGGAAAATATGGAAAGATCCACAATGTTTCATGGGAAAATATGGAAAGATCCACCATTTTCCATGGGAAAATATGGAAATATTCACCATTTTTCACGGGAACATATGGAAAGATCCACCATTTTTCATGGGAAAATATGGACAGATCCACCATTTTTCATGGGAAACAGTTTCACTTGCCAGGGTTTGCCGGGTTTGCTGGTGGCATTAGGCCCAAGTGACACAGAGTTGATTCCTACCTTAAATAAGTTCATTCCTTTCCAATGGTGAGTGATAAAAACATTTTATAAAAGGATTTGGTCATTTTTCCAAACCTATTTGATCAATTTATAACCAAAAAAAACATAGTTCACACCTATTTGTTCATTTTATCATTTGGTTTCATCAGCGGTTCCAAGTTTTCCCAATCTATTTCTCCAGTTGATCATTACAGTTTTTCTTCAGTTCTCCAAAGTTTTCCCAACCTGTTGGTGCATGTTGTCATTTGATTTCATCAGTTTTTCCCACCAATTTCGGGAAAATATGGAAAGATCCACAATTTTTCATGGGAAAATATGGAAAGATCCACAAGTTTTCATGGGAAAATATGGAAAGACCCACCATTTTTCATGGGAAAATATGGAAAGATCCACCATTTTTCATGGGAAAATATGGAAAGATCCACCATTTTTCATGGGAAAATATGGAAAGATCCACTATTTTTCATGGGAAACTATGGAAAGATCCACCATTTTTCATGGGAAACAGTTTCACGGCACACATGAAAAATTTTCTATCTGTGATTTTTTGGTCGGCTCGGATATTTTTCCTTCTGGGATTTGTATCCAGAATGTATTCGAGTCTTATAATATCCTTCTCCCTATGTCATTCAGCAACAAGTTTTTAGATACTTGAAAAGATAATGCATAATACACACATTGCAATAGGACGGGAACATGATGAAATCCTCGGAGAAAAGGAAGAAATGGAGAAAACCACTGAAAGCCAGTGATTAAATGAGCCAGGAGGTGGGGAAAACAGATGAAACCGAGTGAGAAGATGAACAAATAGGTGGGGAAACCTGATTGAAATCTCATGATAAAATCAAGGAATGGATGGGCAAAATGATGAACGCCAATGATAAAATGAACAAGTAGTTGGGGAAAACGGATAAAACCTAGTGACTAGTGATAAAAGTCACAAGTAGGTGGGAGAACTCTGATAAAAATGAATGGTACAATGAAGACTTTGGTGAGGAAGATTGACAGTGACATTTTTACTACCTTTTTTTATATACCATTTGCTCCCCGTTTTTCTCCCCTATTTTAAATTGATAGCAACTAATATTGACAGTGAACTTTTAATACTTTTTTATATACCGTTTGCTCTGTTTTCCTCCCCTTCAGCATTTCCAGCATACATACATTCATGCATACAAACATACATGCAAGCATGCAAGCACGCAAGCATGCAAGCATGCATTCACACATACATGCATGCATGTGTACATGCATACATGCATGCATGCATGCATGCATACATACATACATGCATTCATACACACATACATACATGCTTGCATTCATACACACATACATACATGCTTGCATGCATGCATGCATACATACACACATACATACATGCTTGCATTCATACACACATACATACATGCTTGCATGCATGCATGCATACATGCATACATACATGCATACATACATACATGCACTGGTTTGCAATCATGGTTCCGCATATTTCAGCAGCTTACCGTGAATGTTCATATATTTTTTCCACTTCCAGGATTGGTTTTCATCAGTTTTTTTCTTCCGTTCTTTATCTCATCAACTTTCATCATTGTGTCATTGTTTTTCACTTTTTATGTTCATCCATTTTCATGTCGTCGTCACCTGTTATCCTCTTGGCATTGTCTTTACGTGGCCTTTATTCTGATATATGTTGTCATCAATGTTGGTCATTTGTAATTGTTTTATTTTTAGGTTTCATCATATTTCATATATATATATAGTTGCCCCTCCCCAAGTATTTTGTTTCAAAGAGATCCGAAAAAACCCTCAAGAAGATCATCAAACCTGCAAAATCCCTATATCAATTTTGACACTACAAATGCCATTTTGCATAAAAAACTTCAATGAGTGCAGGAAATAATGTATGCTATGCATGCTGTGTGTCTTATTTCGTGTCTGCGCCTTGCCACGGAACAACACTGCATCCTGCCACAAAAGGGGGTAAATGGGAAGGTTTATTTAATAATTCACGAGCTCAAAACCCACTCTGGTAGGACTCCCAGGTTTCTTCAGTCTGGAGCCTGACGTGGCAGCAGAGGCCGGTTCGGATTTCGACGCTGTTTTACGATCATTTTGCCATCGATTGTCGATCGATTTGACATCGACCTAGAATAAAAAAAATAATGCCACAAAACGACATCAATATGACATCGACATCCACTTAAAGCATCTAGAAAATGGCACCTGCCAATTCATATATATTCATAGAGTGTAAGGATCCTGGCATCCCAGCAGCTCAAAGTGAACTTCCTTTCAGTTGGTGGTTTCGTTTTTTTTTTAATTTGGTTTGTCAATATTGCATTTTAGAAAACTCCATCAATTTGACATCAACTGTGAAATAATTATCCATCAAAATGACATCAATGAAAAAATCACATGTGAAACCTTGCCAAAATCGAAACCACCAACCAAAAAAAACAAAGATTTTTTCTATGTTTTTCCTATTTTTAGTTTTTTGTTTAGCTTTCAGTCCAGAAACAAAAAAACGACATCAACACAGGAAGATGACTAACTAAAAACGACATCAAAATGCGCAGATGCAATTACATTTTTTTGTGTTTTTTTTGCGATCGGTTTACGATCGATTTACGATCGATTTGCGATCGATTTGCATCAAATAAATTTGAGATCAACAAGTTTTCTCTATATACCTGTGCTCGCCACATGTGTTTTCAGATTTCATGGAGGTTTGATGTAGATTCCATGGAGTTTTCAGATAGGTTTTGAAGGTGTTCCTTCTATAGTCTGACTGATGCAGGTTCCATGGAGGTTCCATGGAGGTTCCATGGAGTTTGATGTAGATTACATGGATTTTTCAGGAATGTTTTGAAGGTCTTCCCAGTTCCCCTCTAGTGGTCCTATTGTATTAATGATGCAGGTTTGATGGAGGTTCCATAGAGGTTCCATGGAGGTTCCATGGAGGTTCCATGGAGTTTTGATGTAGATTACACCCATGTCCAGGTATGTTTTGAAGGTCCTATTGTATGAACGATGCAGGTTCCATGGAGGTTCCATGGAGGTTTGATGTAGATTACATGGACTTTCCAGGTATGTTTTGAAGGTCTTGCCATTTCCCCTCTAGTGGTTCTGTTGTATTAATAATGCAGGTTTGATGGAGGTTCCATGGAGTTTCCTTGACATGGATGCAACGTAAAAAAAAGATGAAAACTACATGGAGACTCCATCATTAAACCTCCATGGAAACTCCATGGAACCTCCATCAAACCTGCATTATTAATACAACAGAACCACTAGAGGGGAAATGGCAAGACCTTCAAAACATACCTGGAAAGTCCATGTAATCTACATCAAACCTCCATGGAACCTCCATGGAACCTGCATCGTTCATACAATAGGACCTTCAAAACATACCTGGACATGGGTGTAATCTACATCAAAACTCCATGGAACCTCCATGGAACCTCCATGGAACCTCTATGGAACCTCCATCAAACCTGCATCATTAATACAATAGGACCACTAGAGGGGAACTGGGAAGACCTTCAAAACATTCCTGAAAAATCCATGTAATCTACATCAAACCTCCATGGAAACTCCATGGAACCTCCATCAAACAAGCATTATTAATACAACAGAACCACTAGAGGGGAAATGGCAAGACCTCCAAAACATACCTGGAAAGTCCATGTAATCTACATCAAACCTCCATGGAACCTCCATGGAACCTGCATTATTAGACTATAAGTATCGATACAGGGAAGACAGTCAAAGCCTACTTGAAAACTCCATGAAATGTACATCAAAACTCCATCAAAACTACATGAAAATAAGATAAATATTAAGAAATGAGAAGGAAACCGGTTTTTTAATTTTGACAGTAATTTTAAGAAATAAAAAAGACAAACTTTCTAGTGCAGGAAATTTCCGTGGAACCTTTAATGGAATATGAAGAGAAACTTCATCAAAAATGTATTATCTAGGCTACACTGCCAAGCAAAGACAATGTTTCATGGGAAAATATGGAAAGATCCACCATTTTCCATGGGAAAATATGGAAATATTCACCATTTTTCACGGGAACATATGGAAAGATCCACCATTTTTCATGGGAAAATATGGACAGATCCACCATTTTTCATGGGAAACAGTTTCACTTGCCAGGGTTTGCCGGGTTTGCCGGGTTTGCTGGTGGCATTAGGCCCAAGTGACACAGAGTTGATTCCTACCTTAAATAAGTTCATTCCTTTCCAATGGTGAGTGATAAAAACATTTTATATAAGGATTTGGTCATTTTTCCAAACCTATTTGATCAATTTATAACCAAAAAAAACATAGTTCACACCTATTTGTTCATTTTATCATTTGGTTTCATCAGCGGTTCCAAGTTTTCCCAATCTATTTCTCCAGTTGATCATTACAGTTTTTCTTCAGTTCTCCAAAGTTTTCCCAACCTGTTGGTGCATGTTGTCATTTGATTTCATCAGTTTTTCCCACCAATTTCGGGAAAATATGGAAAGATCCAATTTTTCATGGGAAAATATGGAAAGATCCACCATTTTCCATGGGAAAATATGGACAGATTCACCATTTTTCATGGGAAAATATGGAAAGATCCACCATTTTCATGGGAAAATATGGACAGATCCACCATTTTTCATGGGAAAATATGGACAGATCCACCATTTTTCATGGGAAAATATGGAAAGATCCACCATTTTTCATGGGAAACAGTTTCACGGCACACATGAAAAATTTTCTATCTGTGATTTTTTGGTCGTTTTGAAATGAAAAACCATCAGAATCAAAATGCTCGGATATTTTTCCTTCTGGGATTTGTATCCAGAATGTATTCGAGTCTTATAATATCCTTCTCCCTATGTCATTCAGCAACAAGTTTTTAGATACTTGAAAAGATAATGCATAATACACACATTGCAATAGGACGGGAACATGATGAAATCCTCGGAGAAAAGGAAGAAATGGAGAAAACCACTGAAAGCCAGTGATTAAATGAGCCAGGAGGTGGGGAAAACAGATGAAACCGAGTGAGAAGATGAACAAATAGGTGGGGAAACCTGATTGAAATCTCATGATAAAATCAAGGAATGGATGGACAAAATGATGAACGCCAATGATAAAATGAACAAGTAGTTGGGGAAAACGGATAAAACCTAGTGACTAGTGATAAAAGTCACAAGTAGGTGGGAGAACTCTGATAAAAATGAATGGTACAATGAAGACTTTGGTGAGGAAGATTGACAGTGACATTTTTACTACCTTTTTTATATACCATTTGCTCCCCGTTTTTCTCCCCTATTTTAAATTGATAGCAACTAATATTGACAGTGAACTTTTAATACTTTTTTATATACCGTTTGCTCTGTTTTCCTCCCCTTCAGCATTTCCAGCATACATACATTCATGCATACAAACATACATGCAAGCACGCAAGCATGCAAGCATGCATTCACACATACATGCATGCATGTGTACATGCATGCATGCATGCATGCATGCATACATACATACATACATGCATTCATACACACATACATACATGCTTGCATTCATACACACATACATACATGCATACATGCATGCATGCTTGCATACATACATACATACATGCATACATGCATTCATACACACATACATGCTTGCATGCATGCATGCATACATACATGCACTGGTTTGCAATCATGGTTCCGCATATTTCAGCAGCTTACCGTGAATGTTCATATATTTTTTCCACTTCCAGGATTGGTTTTCATCAGTTTTTTTCTTCCGTTCTTTATCTCATCAACTTTCATCATTGTGTCATTGTTTTTCACTTTTTATGTTCATCCATTTTCATGTCGTCGTCACCTGTTATCCTCTTGGCATTGTCTTTACATGGCCTTTATTCTGATATATGTTGTCATCAATGTTGGTCATTTGTAATTGTTTTATTTTTAGGTTTCATCATATTTCATATATATATAGTTGCCCCTCCCCAAGTATTTTGTTTCAAAGAGATCCGAAAAAACCCTCAAGAAGATCATCAAACCTGCAAAATCCCTATATCAATTTTGACACTACAAATGCCATTTTGCATAAAAAACTTCAATGAGTGCAGGAAATAATGTATGCTATGCATGCTGTGTGTCTTATTTCGTGTCTGCGCCTTGCCACGGAACAACACTGCATCCTGCCACAAAAGGGGGTAAATGGGAAGGTTTATTTAATAATTCACGAGCTCAAAACCCACTCTGGTAGGACTCCCAGGTTTCTTCAGTCTGGAGCCTGACGTGGCAGCAGAGGCCGGTTCGGATTTCGACGCTGTTTTACGATCATTTTGCGATCGATTTACGATCGATTTGACATCGACCTAGAATAAAAAAATAATGCCACAAAACGACATCAATATGACATCGACATCCACTTAAAGCATCTACATCCACTTAAAGCATCTAGAAAATGCCACCTGCCAATTCATATATATTCATGTAGTTTAATGATCCTGGGATCCCAATTATGGCTCAAAGTGAACTTTTTCTGTTGGTGGTTTCGTTTTTTTTTAATTTGGTTTGTCAATATTGCATTTTAGAAAACTCCATCAATTTGACATCAACTGTGAAATAATTATCCATCAAAATGACATCAATGAAAAAATCACATGTGAAACCTTGCCAAAATCGAAACCACCAACCAAAAAAAACAAAGATTTTTCTATGTTTTTCCTATTTTTAGTTTTTTGTTTAGCTTTCAGTCCAGAAACAAAAAACGACATCAACACAGGAAGATGACTAACTAAAAACGACATCAAAATGCGCAGATGCAATTACATTTTTTTGTGTTTTTTTTGCGATCGGTTTACGATCGATTTACGATCGATTTGCGATCGATTTGCATCAAATAAATTTGAGATCAACAAGTTTTCTCTATATACCTGTGCTCGCCACATGTGTTTTCAGATTTCATGGAGGTTTGATGTAGATTCCATGGAGTTTTCAGATAGGTTTTGAAGGTGTTCCTTCTATAGTCTGACTGATGCAGGTTCCATGGAGGTTCCATGGAGGTTCCATGGAGATTCCATGGAGTTTTGACGCAGATTCCAACGAAGATTTCACAAAATCTTGAACAAAAGAGAAGGCCCTATTGTATGAACGATGCAGGTTCCATGGAGGTTCGATGGAGTTTCCATGGAGGTTTAATGATGGAGTTTCCATGTAGTTTTCATCTTTTTTTTACGTTGCATCCATGTCAAGACATACCTGGACAAATCGGTGTAATCTACATCAAAACTCCATGGAACCTCCATGGAACCTCCATGGAACCTGCATTATTAATACAACAGGACCACACAGGGGGATCTGGGAAGACCTTCAAAACATACCTGGAAAATCGATGTAATCTACATCAAAACTCCATGGAACCTCCATGGAACCTCCATGGAACCTGCATTATTAATACAATAGGACCACTACGGGGGAACTGGGAAGACCTTCAAAACATACCTGAAAAATCCATGTAATCTACATGAAACCTCCATGGAACCTCCATAGAACCTGCATCGTTCATACAATAGGACCTTCAAAACATACCTGGACATGGGTGTAATCTACATCAAAACTCCATGGAACCTCCATGGAACCTCCATGGAACCTCCATCAAACCTGCATCATTAATACAATAGGACCACTAGAGGGGAACTGGGAAGACCTTCAAAACATTCCTGAAAAATCCATGTAATCTACATCAAACCTCCATGGAAACTCCATGGAACCTCCATCAAACCTGCATTATTAATACAACAGAACCACTAGAGGGGAAATGGCAAGACCTCCAAAACATACCTGGAAAGTCCATGTAATCTACATCAAACCTCCATGGAACCTCCATGGAACCTGCATTATTAGACTATAAGTATCGATACAGGGAAGACAGTCAAAGCCTACTTGAAAACTCCATGAAATGTACATCAAAACTCCATCAAAACTACATGAAAATAAGATAAATATTAAGAAATGAGAAGGAAACCGGTTTTTTAATTTTGACAGTAATTTTAAGAAATAAAAAAGACAAACTTTCTAGTGCAGGAAATTTCCGTGGAACCTTTAATGGAATATGAAGAGAAACTTCATCAAAAATGTATTATCTAGGCTACACTGCCAAGCAAAGACAATGTTTCATGGGAAAATATGGAAAGATCCACCATTTTCCATGGGAAAATATGGAAATATTCACCATTTTTCACGGGAACATATGGAAAGATCCACCATTTTTCATGGGAAAATATGGACAGATCCACCATTTTTCATGGGAAACAGTTTCACTTGCCAGGGTTTGCCGGGTTTGCCGGGTTTGCTGGTGGCATTAGGCCCAAGTGACACAGAGTTGATTCCTACCTTAAATAAGTTCATTCCTTTCCAATGGTGAGTGATAAAAACATTTTATAAAAGGATTTGGTCATTTTTCCAAACCTATTTGATCAATTTATAACCAAAAAAAAACATAGTTCACACCTATTTGTTCATTTTATCATTTGGTTTCATCAGCGGTTCCAAGTTTTCCCAATCTATTTCTCCAGTTGATCATTACAGTTTTTCTTCAGTTCTCCAAAGTTTTCCCGACCTGTTGGTGCATGTTGTCATTTGATTTCATCAGTTTTTCCCACTGTGAAGATTGCGGTGCAAGGCCCACGAAGTCCCCACCTATCCAAATGGCCTCGAAGGCCCCGCGCTGTTTTCGAGACAGCGCGGCAAGTCGTCAGCCGCTATGGCAATTCGTCCCGCCACTGGATGTGAAACAGCAGCGGTCAAATGACATATGAAATGGCAAATCTGAAGGATGCGGATGCAAACTTGACATGGGGAAAAGTCATTCATTGAAAGGTCCGTTTCGGACTGGGGTGATCGCTTCGGATCAAAACAAAAAGGGAAAATGGCGTCACACGCCAGAACTGCTCATAGCTCGCGCTTGCGATGCCAGTCGGGCTTCTTCATCTGGAACTCCGGCAGCGCGAAGGCGGGCTTCATCATCGAGAATCGCCGAGGCTTCGGCCAGCACTTCGGGATCTTCATCAGCAAGCCCATTCGCCATGAAGTTGTCCATGTCTTGGGCCAGCGTGGTGTTGTTCATGTCATGGATGTACGGGGTCACATAGAAGCTTGCGCAGTTGTCGCAGGCATGCAACTCAATGACTGCACTGCGGTAGAGCTGATAGCATTGATCGTCCAGATGCCATACGCGTCCACGAGGCGCATGATAGATGGGCCGGCCAACCGTGCATCTGTTATGCACATGATTGTGGATTTCAGCTCGGGCACGGCCTACAACATCTTTCGCTTCTTGGAAGATGGCTCTCAAGCGACCAATCTGTCGCACGTAACCCATTTTGTGCCGGTTCATCTGGCGGCACTGTTGATCCTTCTGCCAAAAACTGGCTTCAAGGCTCTTGAGCTGTTGCTGCAAGCGTCGGACTTCTCGATCTGCAATGATCGGTCCACCAGGAACAGTCAGCTGTTGGACCTGTCGGGTCAGCTCCTCGATCTGGTCCTGCAGGGCGATGTTCTCCACCACTTTCTCATCCAAGCGGGCAGACAGGCGATCGCTTCGGATGTGCCTTTGTCTCAAAACGTGATTTCTTCCAATCCACCATCCATGTACCCATCCGGTGAGGTAGGTACCCACCACAAAGACCACCAAGGTCAGCACCACAACGGCATCCCAGAAGTAGTCCCAGTAGGAAGCCTTCGGCTCCTGGATGACGTCGACATAGGGGCATGTGTCAGGTGTGATTGGATCGCTCAGAGGAGCAGCGGCAGCACCCAGTGGTTGCAGAAGTCCAAGCATGAGAATGCAAAGGGCAAAGCGCAGCAATGCTCGGAGAGAAA
This sequence comes from Cladocopium goreaui, assembly GCA_947184155.2. Classification (NCBI taxonomy): domain Eukaryota; class Dinophyceae; order Suessiales; family Symbiodiniaceae; genus Cladocopium; species Cladocopium goreaui. The sequence goes on from CAMXCT020000085.1 coordinate 156,746, forward strand.
GGATCATCCATACGCCCTCAAACTTTGTTTCCGGGTCGTAGGAGGTGTCCATGATCGGGGTGTGCACAATCGGCAGGGTGTCGTTGAAGTTCAGGTCAATGGCTTGGCCAGGACGTAGCTCCAGATGAGCTGCAACAGCCTTGCCAGACATCTCATCCCAGTCGTTCATCTCATAGTTGATCTCTTCGCCAAAGCAGGCAAAGGTTTCCACAGGGACGTCTTCAGTGGTTTCAGGTTCTTCCACCACTGTGGCAAGAGGCTGCGAGAACTCATCTCTGCTGGCATTGCGGTCGGAGAGCTTCTTGCGCTTGGCCGCGATGTAGTCAGGATCCCAAGACAGCTTGATCCTTCCGTAGCGAAGGCGGTCTGCCAGCAATTGGCGAGTGCCCTCTTTGGTCAGGGAATCTGCATACTGTCTCTCACTGGAGATCCATTTCAAGCGGCCACCAAGCGATTCCAGCCCTTCTCGCAAGACCTTGATCTCCAATCCAGTGCGCTTGTCTGTTAAGCCACTGCTGAGGCTCTCTCTGTAGTAGCTGTCGTAGAGGGCTTTGGCGTCTGTGACAAGCGTGGGCTCCAAGGGGCTCGGCTTGTGCAAGATGTTGGCAAGTGGCTCGTTCGGCTCCAAAAGGTGTTGGTAGAAGCGGCAAACAAAGTCCATGTTGTCGCAGGCCTGACTTGCTGATTGGGCTTCGGCTCCAAGACTCGAGCGAGCAACTCGTGGCAACTTCGATGAGCGCCAGTCAATGATATGGTAGGCTCCTTCGGTGCCATCAAAGACGTCTTTGGAGACCAGCATGGTCAGGTAGCCACCTTGTGAGGAACCGTCACGTCGAATGCCAAATGCTGCATCGACCATTGTGACAAGTCGTAGATCATGCACATCACAGATGCGTTCGTAGCAAAGTGCTACGTCAGCGTTGAGCTTGGCAAACTTGAGCAAGCGATTGGCATCGTGGATTGATTTGACCAGTCCTGCAGAGACTTGTCCAGCCAAAAGAGATGTAGAGCACTGCAAGTGCGGTTGTGATTGCACAGCGGGCCATTGTAAGGACCCAAGCAAGCCTCGCATCTGGGTGACCTCAGACGGTGTCATGTAGTCCTCAGGACCTCGATCACGTTGAAGTGAGATGGGCTTCACCTTGCGCAGATACTCTGCGTGATCCACTTTCCATCCACCAGTCGGGGTCTTTTGAAGGCTTGCGCCACAGTACTCCAGCTTGTCCTGGTCCTTCCATTCGCGGAAGTTGAAGATCTGTCGAAGCTGCTTGACAACGTGTTGATATACCAAAGATTCTTCAAGTCCACCTCCAAGCATGTCGTCCACGTGGATGCAAACCATGCCAACGATCCGTTCGGATCCCAAACACTTGCTAGGGTCAGAGGCTTGAATGTCGGGGAAGTCAGCCTCGCAGATGAGGAAGCAGCAAGGATCCAGCATGTGCGGGCGCAGCCCAATTGATGTCAATCTCCTTGAAGCTTCGAGAAACCATCGTCTCGGTGCATCGATCTGCCCATAGCAAGGTTTGCGCAGCAGCATTCGGGTCGTCTCATCAGCACCCAAGATGTTGAGAACTTCTCGGGGTAGCTTGACCCAGAGTTGTCGTTCTTGAGGAAGTCCTTGTAGGAATGCTGTTGCAACGTCGGCTGTCCATCCACACCACTGCAGGATTGAAGACAAAGACAGAAACATAGAGCGGCTCAGGCGGCTTGTGGTGGGAGCTGAGGTTTCCACCTTTCCTTCAAGCGCGTCCTGATCGTTGTAGCCGCGGACCACCAATCGAGCCTTAGCTCGCGGACTTCCGTCCGGATTCTTGCTCCACTTGAGCAGCATGCGTGAGGTCAAGGTGCGTTGCGGGTCAGCATCCCGAACGCTGGAAAACTCCCAGACTCCATTCTCGAAGAAACTGCGAAGCTCCTTGATCTTGGCCTGCATGAACTGCTCGCGCTCGTGCATGGTGAGTCCACGCTCATTGAGCTCAGAGGAGGCTTTCTTCTTGATGGCCGCATGTTTCTCTTGTCGTGCAACCCTCTTTGCAGGAGTGGTGGCATACATGGCAAGCTCCTTTCTCACAGCCCCTGTCAGTTGGTACACAGTGAGTCCAGTCCAGGCGGCCTTGTTGGGCGCAACCACAGTGTCAAAGCGGTCAGTGGAGACCTGATGGTGCCATTGGGTGCACGCATCATCGTGACACGAACTGGGTCCAACTGCTTCAAGTCAAAGGGACAGTCCTTCTCTTTGGTGATGTCGTGACGGCGATGTCTGGGCTGCAGGTGATGTCGAATCAGGCAACCAGCTTTGATCTCCCAGTAGTCGTGGAAGTTGTGGGCATCGAGCTGGAAGTAGCCATGCTCATCGATGCTCCATCCCTTGGGAAGATCACCACCACCAATGTCATCGACTGCAAAAGCTTGACCAAAGAGCTCTGAAGCAGGCTGTGGGTCTGCAGGAGGTGCTTGTTGTGGATAGGGTTCATGGCATCCTGCACCACGTCGCATGGGACCGAAGGGAGTGAACTGCATCGTCTCATGTTGGTCCATCCTCAGCCGTCTTGTTCGGAAGTCTTCTTGGGCAGGCTCGTAGAGCGCAGAGGATGTGGATGTCAGTCCAAAAGGGTCAGGTGCAGGCGCAGATGCATCATCAGGTGTTGGAGGTAGTGTTGGAAGCGTAGCAGGTTCTTGGCCTGGCTCATCTTCATCGACGTTGATCGGCACAACATTGTCGCCTTGTGGAACTTGATCTGGAGGTGGTAGAGCTGGGACAGCTGGTGCTGGAAGAACAGCAGGTTGTGCTTGTCCAGGAAACTCAGGATGCTCAGCAGGTGTGTCAGCTGGTGAGGTCGGTGCCATGCTGAGCTCATCTTCATCTTCCAGTCCCAGTTCTCGAATGGCCTCATCCAGAGAAAGTTCAGGCCTCTGGGCCGTGGTGTCATAGGTGGTGCGCTGGCGCGTTGTTGGTGGCTGCAAGTCATCAGCATCATCGTCGCCAGCTTCTGAACCTGAGGCGATGTCGTCCTCATTGAAGTCCTCAAGACGTCGTCGTCTGTTGATCTTGTTGAGGTCCAGAAACCTTGTGACACCTCTGGACCGCAGTGAGGCGACTTCACGTCGTGCTTCTTGAGCATCGGCCAGTTGGGTGTCGGCTGCAGTGAAGTCAGCACGCACATGGTGCGGTGAGCACCGGATCAGCTGCGTCTTGTAAGCCAGCCAGTAGAGCTCGGGCTTCTCGTCCTTGGAGTACTCAACCATGACGATCCTGGCAGGTCCATGCCATCTGATCTTGACCAGGCGGTCTTGTCGTTGATCCCTCCAAAAGAAGCACTTCTGCCCGATCTGCAAAGGGAGGTCTGTGCCTTGGTACTGTCGCAGAAGGGCACGTCTCAGCTTGGCATCAAGATCTGCAGAGATCAGGGCTCTCTTTGCTGCAGCTCGCTGTTGAAGAAGTTGTTCAAATTGGTCATGGTCTCCCAAATGGGCTGGAGCCAGCTCTTCCTGCATGAGTCCACCAGGAAGTCGAGGGACCTTGCCGAGGAGCCATTGAGATGGGCTGTAACCGGCCACGCTCACTGTGTCGTTGAGCTGTGGGACCACATAGGTCAGGGCCTGTCTGATGCCCTTTGTACCGGTCACCTTCATGTCATCCATGTAGATCTCGATGGCGCGCCGCAAGGTGACGTGTCGGCGCTCGACCAAGGCAAGTCGATGGGACTCAGCTGGAGCCACAATGTGCTCGATGGCATGCTGAGTTGTCCAAGCGTTCATATCCTCGCCAACCCAGCCGCGTCCTTCGTCAGAACAGAGGCATTGTGGAAGACCAAAGTGTCTGATCCAGGCACGCTCAAGTCCATGTATGAGATGATCTCCACGTTCACCATGAAGTACCGTGGCAACAGTGTACTTGGTGGCTTGGTCAATGACACTGAGCACTGGGAACTTCTTCTCGCTGGCATTGCACTTGATCCACAGCACATCAGCTTGCAGGCGTTCACCAACTTCTCGAACTTGATGTCGAAGAGCCGATGGTGCAACTTGATTTGGACGCTTGTAGCGCAAGCAAGCAGTGCATTGAAAGTGGCGAGCTGCCTCAATGACTTGGTCGCTAGCTCCACGGCTTTGCAAGAGTTCGACAAGTGCTTCAGGCTTGGGGTGGCCCAAGTTGCGATGCAATCGCTGCACAGTGCGAACTGCTTCGGTCTTCAATGCCGTCTGGAGCTTGACCAGGCATCCAGTGACCTCTTTCTGCTCAGAGACGGCGAAGCCAAAGTCCCAAAGCTGAGCAGGGTCAGGAGCACAGAGAGCAGCTGCAATCGTCGCTGCAAGGCCAGGTTGATAGTCCTCCAAGTATGAGGTGCGTCGGCCAAGTCCAGGTGCCGAGCCCTCAAGGGGACAGTGAACATGTTGTCCATCACATAGTTTGGCCAGCGCGGCCTGCATTGAAGTCTTGCTGGAGAGAATGCCAGTGGGCTTCTTGACCAACTTCCACCATCCATCCTTGTCAAGGCAGGCGCAGCCAAACATGCACTGGTGCAAGATGATCCAGTGTCCAGGAAGATCTTTCAGGGCTGTTGTGCGCCAGCTGAGAGCTCGCTCTGGTTGTTCGATGTGTGCATGTCGGGCGTTGTTGATCTGCTCCATGTAGATCTGGGCGACAAACATCAGGTGGCAGTCGTGGTGATGAGATCTCTTCAGGTAGAGGTCATGCTGTTGGGCTTCTGTCTTGGCATTCAGGTTCTGCATCTGGCTCCAAGGGCCGCAGGTTGGGGCCAAGTAGACCTCATCAGGCATCTCCGTTCGGAGTCGCTCCATGAAGGCTGTCTGGTGCTCTTCAAGGTCGAAGTCCCAACCAGTCTCATAGCTGAAGATCTCAACGTCCATGCCCATAGATTCTGCAATTGCAGACACCCTCGCACCACCGCAGTAAACTTCCCAGAGCAATCGCTTTCGGGATGGTTGATGGAGCTCTTCCGTGACATAGGCGTGAAGCTTGTTCTCCAACGTGTTGAGAATGACATCGCAAGTCTGCAGCACGTGACGCTTGAGCGCACAAAGTCCATCCTGTGCTGCGGCTTGCACATTGGAGATGTCATCAAAGAGCTTGGTCTCCTTGTTGAAGGTGCCAAAGTCCAAGAAATCACCACTGGTGCCGCCATCAGCTGGGACCATGAGTTCAAAGGAGGGAGGAAACTGCCACATGTCGTTGTCGTACTCGTTGAGGAGAGAGACCAAGTACTCACCGTGAGCACCCACAACTGCATCTTGCCATGGGGTGTCATCCAACTTGATCATCCGACTGCGGCAATCCAAAACCAGTCCCAAGGCTTCCATGATGGGGCGTCCCAGCAACATCGGCGTCTCGCCAGGCAACAGGTACATCTGAACGTAGCCATGCTTGCCGCCAAGGTGAAGAGGAAGGCGGACAGTCCAGGTGCAGTTCAAACTGGCATCACCTCCGAAAAAGAAGGTTCGTTGGCATCGCATGAACTTGATCTCGGTGATGTCGTAGTTGGTCTCCTTGAGCTTGAGCATGTAGCGCAAGAAAGGGCCATAGCCAGAAAGAAATGCACTGGCTCCCGGGTCGAGCATGGCACAGTCATGTCGTTCGTGGCCTCCAAGATCTGTAAAGATCACATGGCCGTGTTCGGAGTGGTTGACAGTGCTTTCTGTCGGGGCTGTCTTCCGCTTCGTGGCTCCGCCCTTTGGCACCGGGCAATTGTAGGTCATATGTCCAACCTGCCCGCAACGTAGGCATGTTGGAGGGCCACTTGAAGCTCTTGCACGCCCCTTCGGATCGGGCTCTTCCCCCTTCCCCCGGGGTGGGTATCGAATGGTGTTGGAACCACCTTTGCCCTTGCCCTTCTTTGTCTTGCCTTTTCCACGTCCCGGAGACACCGGGGACCCAGAGGAGTGCGGCGAAGCTGCACCAGGAGAGAGGTTGCCATCGGTGAGGGCCACTATGGGAAGGTATCCACGGCTGAGCTTGATCTCGTTGAAGCGCTTCCGAGCGTCCAAGTACGTAGCGTAAGCCGTGTCGAACTCTTCCGCCTGCTCTGCTGGGTCAACATCATCCAGGGTCTGAAAGTAGGCAGCATCAGTGTCAAAGTCCTCAAAGGCCTCATCCGCATCAACCGGTGAGGTGGCATGGGACTGAGTGTCATCCCATTCATAGAAACCTTCTTCCCAACCATCATCATCAGGCCAGTCATCGGGATCCGGGTCGTTGTCAGCATCTTCATAGTAGGCGGCATAGGCTCGCCCCTTTCCTCGGAAACCGCGATGATGTTGATGTTGTCCTCCACCAGCGACCGTCTTGTGGTCCTGTCCAAGTAGCAGGAACATGGCTTCTTGCACTTTGTTGCGTTCCAACGTCGGGGCCTGGGCAGTGACCAATTGTCTCTGCTCCCTTGTCAAACCGGCCCTTCTCAGCAAGTGCCATCCTTGAACTTTTCCAGGAAGGGTGACGTCGTGGTCGGAGAGCTTGTTGTAGAGATGGTCGTGCTCAGTGGTGAACTCAAGCAGCGATTGGCCTGGGTGTCGATGGAGCCCAGCGAAGTACTTGTCAAAGTCAGTTGGCAACTGAACGGACTTGTCGTACTCGAAGGCCTTGTCGAGGATCTTGAGCATCTTCTCGAAAGCTCCTGCCTTCTCAATGTCCTCGATCGGGAAGTTCTCCAAGAGCCTCCAAGCTGTGCCCGTCAGTGAGCCAATGACAGAAAGCAAGCCTTCAGCTTCCTTCTTCGCCATCCTCATCTTCATCACATAGATGGTCAATCGCTTTCTCCACTCCTTATAGTCTGAAGGAGCACCACTGAACAAGGGGATGTAGGAGTCCTTGGTGGTTGTAACATCCAAGCCAGCTGTGCTCGCAGATCCAGTTCCACCTGACATCGTCGAAGGCAGAGGTGATCGCAGCGATCCAAGCCAAGCAAAGGAAGTCAATCACCAGGTTGTCGAATTCGAAGTGCTGTGCCCGATCTTGATCAAAAAGTGCACCAAGGGCCAGCACAAGGCCAGGACAGCTCGCAGCAGTACGGCCTGCTCAGGGCCAAAGTCCAAGTACCTCCAGGCCTGCTCAGGACCTGGGAACCACGCAGTGAGGCCTGCACAGGGCCTGTAGCACAGAACGCAGTTAGGCCAGCTCAAGGCCAAGCACAAAGAACAAAAGTGGCCTGCACAGGGCCGTAGGCAGCAATGGAGTCAAAGTCCAGCAAGGGCCTGCTCAGGGCCAGCTCAAGCAAACAGCGAAGCCAGCCGGTAGCAGAATTGGCAGCTCCGCTACCAATGTGAAGATTGCGGTGCAAGGCCCACGAAGTCCCCACCTATCCAAATGGCCTCGAAGGCCCCGCGCTGTTTTCGAGACAGCGCGGCAAGTCGTCAGCCGCTATGGCAATTCGTCCCGCCACTGGATGTGAAACAGCAGCGGTCAAATGACATATGAAATGGCAAATCTGAAGGATGCGGATGCAAACTTGACACCCACCAATTTCGGGAAAATATGGAAAGATCCACCATTTTTCATGGGAAAATATGGAAAGATCCACCATTTTTCATGGGAAAATATGGAAAGATCCACCATTTTTCATGGGAAAATATGGAAAGATCCACCATTTTTCATGGGAAAATATGGAAAGATCCACCATTTTTCATGGGAAACTATGGAAAGATCCACCATTTTTCATGGGAAACAGTTTCACGGCACACATGAAAAATGTTCTATCTGTGATTTTTTGGTCGTTTTGAAATAAAAAACCATCAGAATCAAAATGCTGAGATATTTTTCCTTCTGGGATTTGTATCCAGAATGTATTCGAGTCTTATAATATCCTTCTCCCTATGTCATTCAGCAACAAGTTTTTAGATACTTGAAAAGATAATGCACAATACACACATTGCAATAGGACGGGAACATGATGAAATCCTCGGAGAAAAGGAAGAAATGGAGAAAACCACTGAAATCCAGTGATTAAATGAGCCAGGAGGTGGGGAAAACAGATGAAACCGAGTGAGAAGGTGAACAAATAGGTGGGGAAACCTGATTGAAATCCTATGATAAAAGGGAGAACTCTGATAAAAATGAATGGTACAATGAAGACTTTGGTGAGGAAGATTGACAGTGACATTTTTACTACCTTTTTTATATACCATTTGCTCCCGTTTTTCTCCCCTATTTTAAATTGATAGCAATTAATATTGACAGTGAACGTTTAATACTTTTTGATATACCATTTGCTCTGTTTTCCTCCCCTTCAGCATTTCCAGCATACATACATTCATGCATACATACATACATACATGCAAGCATGCAAGCATGCATTCATTCACACATACATGCATGCATGTGTACATGCATACATGCATGCATGCTTGCATACATACATACATACATACATGCATACATGCATTCATACACACATACATACATGCTTGCATGCATGCATACATACATGCACTGGTTTGCAATCATGGTTCCGCATATTTCAGCAGCTTACCGTGAATGTTCATATATTTTGTCCACTTCCAGGATTGGTTTTCATCAGTTTTTTTCTTCCGTTCTTTGTCTCATCAACTTTCATCATTGTGTCATTGTTTTTCACTTTTTATGTTCATCCATTTTCATGTCGTCGTCACCTGTTATCCTTTTGGCATTGTCTTTACATGGCCTTTATTCTGATATATGTTGTCATCAATGTTGGTCATTTGTAATTGTTTTATTTTTAGGTTTCATCATATTTCATATATGTACATATAGTTGCCCCTCCCCAAGTATTTTGTTTCAAAGAGATCCGAAAAATCCCTCAAGAAGATCATCAAACCTGCAAAATCCCTATATCAATTTTGACACTACAAATGCCATTTTGCATAAAAAACTTCAATGAGTGCAGGAAATAATGTATGCTATGCATGCTGTGTGTCTTATTTCGTGTCTGCGCCTTGCCACGGAACAACACTGCATCCTGCCACAAAAGGGGGTAAATGGGAAGGTTTATTTAATAATTCACGAGCTCAAAACCCACTCTGGCTGAAGTCGACGAGGAACTGCTCAGGGGGGTGAAAGGGTTTGGTGAGTGGGTTTCCTTACTATATCAGAATATTTCATCAAAATATATATATATATACATATACAAAATCATACAAAAATATTAGTTCTTATATAGATATTACATATATATATATAGAGATCATGACCAATCCCTCCAACACACAAGACAAACAAACACAGACACACACCCACACAAACACACAAAAAAAAAAGAAAAAAAACGAGCGGGCCAATAAGTGCCCCTGTTCGAGGCCTCCCTGCAAATATATGACTGTTATAATTTATTATATATATATATGTATATACACATGAGCAACCAAACCTTAAATTGTGACATAGGATACCTGAACCATTTGTGCAAAAAAACTATGAATGCTATACATACTGTGTGCTTCAGCTAGTTACTACACCTTGCCACCAACAATACTGCGCCTTGCCACAAAAGGATACAAAAGGTGGGTAAATGGGAGGGTTTATATTATTATTTTGATTAATTAATTCTGAAAGGCTCCAGACCCAAACTCTGGTTGAACTCGCCGACGAACTGCTGACAGGGGGGTAAAGAGGTTTGGTGGGTGGGGTGTGCATGTGTGTATATGTGGGGTTCTTGCTATTTCTTAAGTCTATATCAAATATATTTATCAAATCTATTTCATAAAAAGTATCTATCAAATAAATGTCATAAACATATGTATCAAAAAACGAGGAGAAGGCCTGAAAGTGCGAAGCACTGAACACTACCTATATATATATATATTTATCATGGTGATGTGGGGCAGTTAGTGCGCTTTAAACATTTCTGGTGTCAACTTTTACGCGTTGGGGTCGGCGTCAGCAGGGCTTGTTTCCCTCCCCCAACCCCTGCCGGCATCGCCGGTGTGCGAAGCTCTACAATATTATATATATATAGAGAGAGAGATCATGATAAATGATCTGCAATAGCTACAAATTCATGCAAATTTCATGTCATTTGTCTGACATTATATTTATCAAGATATTTTAAGATACTAGAATCACCTATAAATGCAACCAATTCATACAAATTTCATGTCATTTGTTCTGAAATTATATATATTTATCATGATATTTTAAGATAGTGACTATACTCGAATCACCTGTAAATGCAACCAATTCATACAAATTTCATGTCATTTGTTCTGACATTATATATATTTATCAAGATATTTTAAGATACTAGAATCACCTGTAAATGCAACCAATTCATACAAATTTCAATGATCAGAAAAAATAAAATTTAAAAAATAAAAATAGACAAAACATGAGTTTTCTAGATAAAAACGCACCCCATTTCCTACAATTTTTATGCCTTATAGACACTTGTCCAATCCGCCGTGCAAAGATAGAATTTTTCTTAGTCCTCCAGATAGAAAATTATGTCGGCTTCGACTGCATATACGCACACGAAATGCAGTTTTTGCAAAAACCCAGGCGTTTACTACGAGTTTTTTTTTCGAATACTTTATCTAATATATACGGAATCCCAAATCTCAAAAAACTGAGGGGAAAGTGCGGTTCAAATATATAATTAGTCTTCACTCGTAGTCTTTTTTTTTCTATCTGCAAGATCAACTCACTCGTAGTAAAAAAAACAAAAAATCACTACGAGTTTTTTCTATCTGCAAGTTCGTGACTATAAGGAAACCGATTTTTTAATTTTGACAGTAATTTTAAGAAATAAAAAAGACAAACTTTCTAGTGCAGGAAATTTCCGTGGAACCTTTAATGGAATATGAAGAGAAATTTCATCAAAAATGTATTATCTAGGCTACACTGCCAAGCAAAGACAATGGGATTTTCGAAACATTTATTGGAATATGCATCAAACCTCCATGGAACCTCCATGGAACCTCCATGGAACCTGCATCATTCATACAATAGAACCAATAAGTATGGACACATGGGAACTGGGAAGACCTTCAAAACGTACCTGGAAAAATCAATGTAATCTACATCAAACCTCCATGGAACCTCCATGGAACCTCCATTGAACCTCCATGGAACCTACATTAAATAAACATAACTATATTTTCTTAAACTATGCGGGATTGCTGCTGATGCATGTTTGATGGAGTTTCGAAAATCCCACTGTTTTTGCTGATTATAGGTTTTTTACATCCGGAAAGTCTTCCCAGTTCCCTGTGTCAATACTATGAATGATGCAGGTTCTATGGAGGTTCCATGGAGGTTTCATGTAGATTACATGGATTTTTCAGGTATGTTTTGAAGGTCTTCCCAGTTCCCCCGTAGTGGTCCTATTGTATTAATAATGCAGGTTCCATGGAGGTTCCATGGAGGTTCCATGGAGTTTTGATGTAGATTACATCGATTTTCCAGGTATGTTTTGAAGGTCTTCCCAGATCCCCCTGTGTGGTCCTGTTGTATTAATAATGCAGGTTCCATGGAGGTTCCATGGAGGTTCCATGGAGTTTTGATGTAGATTACACCGATTTGTCCAGGTACGTTTTGAAGGCCCTGTGTCCATACTTAGTGGTTCTATTGTATGAACGATGCAGGTTCCATGGAGGTTCGATGGAGTTTCCATGGAGGTTTAATGCAGATTCTAACGGAATTTCGAAAATCCTACTGTTTTTGCTTGCCAATGTGAATGACCAAAAGATCTGAATGGAACATCATTTAACAACATTTTGATTCTTCACTGGCAGTGTATTTTGGATTACACGGATTTTTCTAGGTACATTTTGAAGGCCTTCCCAGTTCCCCTGTGTCAATACTATAAATGATGCAGGTTCCATGGAAGTTGCATAATAAAATGAATGAAATGAAAAAAATGAATAAAATTAATGAAATGAATGAAATGGATGGAATTAATGAAATGGAATGAAAGAATGAATGAATGGAATGAACAGAAAGAATGGAATGAATGAATGGAATGAATGAAATGAATGGACTGAATGTATTGATGAATGCCTGCATGCATGCGTGCATGCATGCATGAATGAATGAATGAAATGAAGCAATTGATGAAATGAATCACTGAATTAATGAAGGAATGAATGAATGAATAAATGGAATGCAATGAATGAATTCTGAATGAAATGAATGCAATTAAATAAAAAGATAAGTAGTTATTAATAAATGAGTAATGAATGAATAAATTAATGAAAATGAATGAATGCATGAATGAATGAAAGAAAGAAAGAATGAATGAATGAATGAATGAGTCAATCAATGAATGAATGAACTGATGAATCAATGAAATCAACGAATGAACAAAATGAATTGAATGAAATGAATGAATAATGTCAGAATAAAATGAAAAGAATTAAATGAATGAATAATGTCAGAATAAAATGAAAAGAATGAAATGAAAGAATGAAATGGATGAATGAATGAACGGGTAAATGTGTGAATGAATGATAAAAATGGATGAACAAAATCATTCTGAATCCGAATTGAATGAAATGAATGAATAATAATGAAAAATTGAAATTAAATGAAAAACGTGAAATGAACGAAATGAATGAAATGAATGACATGAATGAAATGAAATAAAATGAAATGAAATGAAAAGAAATCAATGAATGAATGAATGAATGAATGAAGTGAAGGTAGAAAGGAAGGAATGAATGAATGAATGAATGAGCCGTTTATTCGATGAAAGGAATGAATGATATGTTCTGAATTAATTTTATAAAAATAATTATGTCAAATCATGTAACAATATAAATTTGACATGAATCAGTTAATCGAATGAAAGAGTAAAATGAATGAAATAATAAATGAATGGATAAATAAATGCATAAAAAGATTTATTGATTGAATGAATGACTGAATGAATGACTGAATGAATGAATGACTGACTGACTGAATGAATGAATGGATGAATGAATGAATGACATGAATGACATGAATGAAATAAATGAGATGAATCAAACGAGTGCATGAATGAATGAATAAATGAATGAATGAATGAAGGAATGAATGAATGAATGAAAAAAAGAAATAATGAAAAAAAGAAATAATGAATCAATGAACGAATGAATGAATGAATGAATGAATGCATGAATTCAATGAATGCATGACTGAATAAATGAATGAAGGACTGAATGAAATGAATGACTAAAAAAAATGAATGAAATGAATGAGATGGATGAAATGAATGAAAAGAATGAAATTATTGAAATGAATAAAGTGAATGAAATGAGTGAAATGAATGAGCTGAATGAAATGAATGAAATGAAATGGAATGAATGGAATGAATGGAATGAATGAACTGAATGAATGAAAATGAATGAATGAAATAAATGAAATCACATGAGTGAATGAATGAAATGATGAACATTAAATAAATAGACCCGAAATGAAATGAAATGAACGCAAAGGACATGAGTGAATGACACAAACAATGAAATGTAGTAAAGGAATGACATGAATGAGATGAACTAACTGAATGAATGAACACATGAAATGAAATGAAATGAAATGAAATGAAATGAATGAAAGGAATGAAATGAATGAATGAATGAATGAATGAAATGAATGAAATGAATGAAAGAAAGAAAGAAAGACTGAATGAATGAATGAATGAAATGAAATCAAATTAAAATAAATGAAGTGAAATAAATGAATGCATGAATGAATGCAATGAAATGACTGACTGACTGACTGAATGAATGAATGAATGAGATGAATGGCATGAATGAAATGAATAAAATGAAATAATGAAAGAATGAAAGAATGAAAGAATAAATGAACGAATGAATGAATGAACGGATGAATGAATGGATGAATGAATGAAAGAATGGATGAATGGATGAATGAATGAATGAATGAATGAATGAATGAGTAAAGGAAGAAATGAAATGAGTGAAATGTAGTAAAGGAATGAATGAAATGAATGAAATGAATGTCATGAGTCAAATGAAATGAAATGAAATGAAATGACATGAAATGAAACGAAGAAAGAAAGAAAGAAAGAAAGACTGAATGAATGAAGGAACGAAATGAAATGAAAATAAATGAAGTGAAATAAATGATTGCATGAATGAATGCAATGAAATGACTGACTGACTGACTGAATGAATGAATGGAATGGAATGGAATGGAATGGAATGGAATGGAATGAAATGGAATGGAATGGAATGGAACGGAACGGAATGGAATGAATGAATGAATGAATGAGTGAATGAATGAATGACTGACTGAATGGAATGAAATGGAATGGAATGGACTGGAATGGAATGGAATGGAATGACATGAATGAATGAGTGAATGTGAGTGAGTGAGTGAATAAAAAGAAATGATTAAATGAATAACTCAATCAATGAATGACTGAAATGAATGAAATGGAATAGAATGAAATGAAATGAACTGAATGAAATGAATGAATGAATGAAAGAATGAATGAACGAATGAATGAATGAATGAATGAACGAATGAATGAACGGATGAATGAATGGATGGATGAATGAATGAATGAATGAATGGATGAATGGATGAATGAATGAATGAATGAATGAATGAATGAATGAGTAAAGGAAGAAATGAAATGAGTGAAATGAATGGAATGAATGAAATGAATGAAATGAATGACATGAGTGAAATGAAATGAAATGAAATGAAATGAAACGAAATGAAACGAAATGAAATGAAATGAAAATGAAAATGAAATGAAATGAAATGAAATGAAAGAAATAAAGAAAGAAAGAAAGAAAGGATGAATGAATGAATGAATGAATGAATGAATGAATGAAATGAATGAAATGAATTATATTAAATGAAATTTGAAATGAAATGAAATGAAATGAATGAACTGAAATTAGCAGCATGAAATGAATGAAATGAATGAGATGAATGGAATGAATGAAATGAATGAAATGAAAAAAATGAATGAATGAATGAATGACATGAATGAAATGAAATGAAATGAAATGAAATGAAATGAAAATGAAATGAAAGAAATAAAGAAAGAAAGAAAGAAAGGATGAATGAATGAATGAATGAATGAATGACATGAATGACATGAATGACATGAATGACATGAATGAATGAATGAATGAATGAATGAATGATTGAATGAATGAATGAATCAATGAATGAATGAATGAACGAATGAATGAATGAATGAATGAAAAAACAACTGAAATGAATGAAAGGAATGACAGTAATGAATGACAGGAATGAAAGGAATGAAATGAATCAAATGAATGAAATGAATCAAATGAATGAAATGTATGAAATAAATGAAATGAACAGCATGAATGGAATGAATGGAATGAATGGATTCAAAAGAATGAATTGAATGAAGTGATGAATGAATGGATGGATGGATGCATGAATGAATGAAAGAATGAATGAAATGAATGAATGGATGACATGAATGAAATGAATGAAATGAATGAACTGAATGAAATGACTGAACTGAAATGAACAGCATGAAATGAATGAAATGAATGAAAGAAAAAATGAAATGAATAAAATGAATACAATGAATGAAATGAATTGATTGATTGCTTGATTTAATGAATGAATGAATGAATGGATGACTGACTAAATAACATGAATGAAGGAATGAATGAATGAATGAATGAGTGAATGAATGAATGACTGAATGATTGAATGACTGAATGACTGAATGGAATGGAATGGAATGAAATGAATGAATGAGTGAATGTGAGTGAGTGAGTGAGTGAGTGAATGAAAAGAAATGAATAAATGAATAACTCACTCAATGAATGACTGAATGGAATGAAATGGAATAGAATGAAAGGAAATGAACTGAATGAAATGAATGAATGAATGACTGAATGATTGAATAAATGAATGACTGAATGGAATGAAAGAATTGATGAATGAATGAATGAATGAATGACTGAATGCAATGGAATGGAATGGAATGTAATGAAGAAATGACATGAAATGAGTGTGAATGAATGAATGAATGAATGCAATGGAATGGAATGGAATGGAATGGAATGTAATGAAGAAATGACATGAAATGAGTGAATGAATGAATGAATGAATGAATGACATGAATGACATGGATGACATGGAATGAAATGAATGTATCAATCAAAGAATGAATGCATGAAATACTGATTGAATGAATGACTGGCATAACTAATCTATTTTTTCAGGTTTTGATAAAATTTAATTCGGTAAGTTCATAAAATCATGAATTCCCAGACTTCCAAACCACCAACCCAAACCGCCAGGTAAGCACAACCTGATATATATTTGTATATTAGACATGTGATATATTATATACGTACATACATATTGTGCATCGATGAGTAAACATCACAGCAAGACTAAACATCACACCAAAAAACAACAGCCAATCAATCAGCCACCAACAAACAAACCAATCAAATCGATCAATCAATCAATGAAATGAATCAATCAATAAATCAAATCAGATCAAATCAATCAAATCAAGTCCAGTCCAATCCAATCTCATTCAAAGGCCCCCTGGCCCTATTCAAAGGGATACTATTCAGCTTTGCACAGGTCAGAGGCAGCTTGGCTACGAACAAGCCGCAAAAAGCACTGAGGTAGCCCAAAATGGAAAATATTGGTCATATTTTAATTTAGAATTGAAAAAATAAAAAATGAAAATAATAATAATAATAACATCATTTTCTTTGGGCCGATTTTTGCTTCCAATACTACTTTTCGAAGGGCAGGGTACCCTTCTGCTCAACGACCTCGTCCCACACCCCACAACACGGAAACCATATTTTCTCATAAACAAAATATTGTTCATATTTTTCTGGCCCGATTCTAGCAATTTTAAAATATCGTTTAGATCCCCAGAGATCACAGAGCCGCCTGCTCCTCATAGTCTGGATCCCCACTTTGCGTCCATGGCGATGGCTTCGCCATGGCCACGGTGATTAAAAAAAAAACACTGTGGAGGCCGCGTCAGCCGAGCCAAAAATGTACGAAACATGTGGTGAAGCTAAGCGGTTTAAGACCCAGTGAATAATGTGAATATCGCAATTTATTGTAGAATATTGCTTTAGTCTGCTCTAGTAGTGCTGTAGCAAATCAAAAACGGAGCTGATTCTGCCAGAGTCTGGATCCAGGAAGATCACCTGAAAGCCACCTCTAAAGCATGCAGGGTCTGGACTTAGGCGCTGGCTCCCAGGGCTCCTCATCGCCTGAAAGGCACCCACCTCCCAGGGCTTGCTGCTTGGCATGTTGTACCAGCACTTGGGCATGCATCCTATGGGCATAATAACCCGTGCAATATATATATATATAGTTTTTTATATATATATATTACAATTATTAAACATATCTATCAATGAAATCAACCAAGCGGTTTTGCAAATCAAAAAAATCCATCTATTTGGGATCACTTCCATGCACCTGAAAGACCTTCTGGCTCTGGGAAAAGTGGCCTGCCACAGGACAGGGTCTTGCGATGCTTCAGGGCTACAGAATCTTCAAAGCCGCAGAAAGTTCCCACCTGTTAAAAGATCTTAAAAGAAAAGTGGTGTCCCAAAAACTCATGCGTTGCTTTATTTTGGATTTCGACACTTCAAGCCTTCAAGCAAACAGTTTCCATGGATGTTCAGTGCCCCGTATTTGATCATTTCAAGGGACTCCTAAATGCACAACCCGTTTGTAGATCGACAGATGCCACATCTTTTTTTCCTCCGCCAGGCTCCGCACAGGAGATCAGCCCTAGCCTGGAACCCGACACGACCAGCTCCAGGGACAGCTCGACCCTGGCGTCAGGTGGGTCAGGTCTCAGATGTCTCGGCTTCGGTGAGTTGAACCTAAGATGGCGAGCCGGGCAGATTCCTGGGTGAGATCCTTCAAGTGTTCCCATGGAATACATGGAATACTAAAAGTTGTGGTGATGCCAAACTTGAACTTTTTCGCACGGCCTCCCGATACGACTTTTACAAGCTGATACGACTTAACGCTAGCGCTAGTACATGGAATACATGGACTGGATTTGAAGTGTTCCCGTGTGTTCCCTATGTTCCCTTCCAAAGCCCAGCCCAGCAACACTACCAGCCTCCACCACCAACCACAACGCCATGGAGTTGCCATTTGCGCTGCCATGGCTGCCATGGCGGCAATGGTTCCACTGGCCATGGCCATTGGAAGCCTCGGTCTCCTCTTCCACCTGCGATCGAAGTTGCAGCTCCTTCAGCTGCGATCGAAGGGTGTAGACCTGGGCATATCATGGCAGGAGAAATGGGTGGAATATGGTGGAATCATCGATTGGGGTGCCCAATCGGCACCTGATCCAAGGGCAGCTGCGCTCTGCGTCCAAGTTCTGGAAAGTCTACCCATCCGTCCTGTGCAGCGATCCCCAACGGCATCGCAGGGAGCCGTGGTGTGTCAATGAAAAGAAGGCTATGGAAACTTGGTAATGTGGCAATATGTGGCAAGCCCAATAAGAAGTATAGCAGTATAGCCACTTGTGCTCCCCAAGTCCTTTTTCAGGAACAGAACGATAAAGCCAATGAAGGCTGAAGACTGATCAGGAAAATGATTTGGATTACAACTACCGGTGATGAAGCCTACAACTCCAATCTTCCTGCAAGAATCTTGGTGAATGATTTACGATCGTGCAAAAAAATGAGGTGTTTCAAGCCATGTGCATATGTCGACATCAATGCGACACAGAAGCCATCAAATGGCTGCTTATTCCCATCGAAATCAGCCATTTTGGCGCCTCATGCAACTCCAACTGAGAGAAGCAGGGGCGCCAGGAGCCGTTCACTGAATACCTTGGCTAAACCAGTGACTTGGCCATTTCTGAACCCAAGATGTGAGGCCGAACTGAACCACCCCCCATTTTCTTCACAAATAGTTGGTAAAAGCATGGCATATGTATAATATGGGTTTGAAATGGTTTGAAAATACCTCTACACTTTTGGTTAATCATCACTGTCCCTATTGAATTAAAATGTTGTGGCCATACCCCATTTTCAGAAAGACCCATATGATCAGCGTGAAAGGCACCGGACTTCAGCTGGAACTCGAATTTCAGCATCCGTGCAAGCCAGTCCCACATGATTCCAGGTTTATTCTTGGGTGGTTCACCCATATTGCCAGCTCCATACCAACCATTAATACCATCACATAGGCAAAGATGGGAATAAATCCTTACTGATTTCATCTGATTTCATGATTCAAGTTTCTTGAGGGGGGTACTACATATTGCAAGCCAATGTTGCCCCAAAAGCCCCAGAACCATCGTTGTTTCACACGTTGTTTCACACGTTGTTTCACACGTTGTTTCACATGGTCAACGTGTCGTCCAGGCTGCTGAAGGAGATTGTCACCCGCCACAGAGATGCGGATGCAATCCTTACAGCGTGGCTCAACCTGGGCGCCCTGGGCGCCGGATGAGAAGAACATGGGAATGATGAAACATGATGAAACAAACATCATGACATGATGGAATGGTAATGGACGTTTCTTTGTTTCATCATTCCCATGTCTAAGGGAATAATGGAATGTTAAGGGAATGTCTAAGGGAATGTTTCATCTTGACATCATGAATGTCTAAGGGAATGTTTAATGGGAATGGTCGTGGACGTCAATGGGATTTCATGTGTGGACCTGTGGGAGACCCTGGCGGCCATAAACCCATAAAAACGGTGATGGGGATGGTTTATGGCATTGAATTGGGTTTGCCACATGAATGGGAATGGATGATACCATGGGAATATGATGTGATAATATGTGAGATATATATATATGGTGCATATATACGGTGATAAACGAAATACGAGGGATGATGATGGATGATGTGATGGATGATATATGGGCAGCAGTTGGGCAGCCATATGATGATATCATGGGGGAAAACCCATCCATTTATGATAATATCTGAGAGCTATCTCTGAGATTCCTGACAGATTGCATGTGTACACAATTCATGAGTCTAAGCCTCTAAGCAAAAAGAAACGGGCATTGCGGCTGCGCAATTTTCCATTGCCAAATATCTGTGTCATGCCGATCTGTTCATGTTGGACACATGTGGAGGCGCTTCAGTCGATGCTGGTAATGCAACCGGTCCCAGTTCCCAGTTAGGGTGAGGCTGCCGCATAACAGCGGCCATCCAAAAACTGGATCAAAATCACAGCTGGGCGGCGAAGCAAACACAGAGACCTGCCAGTGCAGCGAGTTCCTGTAGCAGAATCCTGGCGTCCGGGGTCCCGAAAAGGTGTGAATCTACGACCTGGGAATCCCATTCCAAATCTATGCCCAAAGCTGCCAACAGCCACTTGGAACACTGTGGTCATGATGGGAGTTGTGTCGAATCCAAGGAACAATCACGTGAAACACCACCAGCTGGCCATCAGATTGGATGCCACCTGATAATTTGATAATTAATCATCAACCTGAATACGTTCTCCAAGAAAACTCGAAAAGGTTGCCCCAAAATGCCCCAAATAGTGATCATAGTGATCATAGTGCGCAAATGAAAAACCTGACCACGATTCACAGGAGGTGTCCCATCCTGAGGCTTTCTGCTTCTTTCGGGGCCATGTTGACGCTTTTGTTCAACTCTGGGATGTTCAAGAGCCCTTGGAACGCGGACGAGGAAACCAGATACCACAAAAAACGCTCTAAGATGCTCTAAGCATCAAACCAAGGATCGTGTATAAATGCATTGCCTCTCAGGGTGCCTATACTATATTTGTTGAAATGTTATACCGTTCTACATAATCAACTTGTGTATGTGTATATATATATATGTGTATACATATAATAATCCCGTGTGAATAATGTGTGTATCTCACTCTCTCTCTATCTCTCTCTCTCTCTCTCTCTTCGTGCAAACGAACCATGATATTGATAAATCATGCATGTGCTCGATGAATGGATGGAGAGATGTTCATGGTGAAGCCATCAGAAGCCTGACATCAAACATATCAAACACATCAACCCCCCCCATTTCAGGAAAGCAGCCATCTTCCTGGAAGGTCATTTGCAGGATACTGGGTCGCCACAACTCGGCTGAGTCCATATCAACGTCACATGTCAAGGTTGCACAGGGACACGACAGGACGACTGGATGCTGCCAAGGGTCTCCATCAACGGTGTACCTGTCAAACCGGTCGAATGTCTCAAATAAGTGGTTCATCGTTTCTCCCAAACTTTATGGGTATAATAAGTTCAATTTAATGATTTTTTAATGGGTATAATAAGGTCTTTCTCATTTCTTCCTTGCATTTCTGAGGCCAAGTTGCTGCAACTTGTGATGTGCCAAGTGGAATCGTATCATGCGAGTCCCACGCACAGTTTGAAATCTGACCTGGGCTCGGATCCAAATGGATCCATGGGGTGCCCCATGAAACACAAAGGAGGGGAGCCGAAAAAGGTCACGAAAGCATTATCGAGATATATATATATATATGCATATAATTGTATAATATATGTTTATGTAATATGCATATATATATATGTATATATATACACATATACGTATATTATTATTATGCATGAATCTGCCATGAATGTTCCTCCATGAATCTACCACTCACCAAGGTTCATGGAGGTCATCTGACAAAATTACCCATCAACTCTGCGACATTTGCCAAGTCACTCCAAGATGAACTTGGCAAGCGAGATCTTGTAGCTGCGCCCTGCCGGCTTCGCGATGTCACAGCTGGTATTCAAACGAAAGCTGGGAAGGGTAAGGAACGAAAGCTGGGAAAAGGGAGGAGGAAGATATGGTGAAAGAGCGGTGTGGGGGGAATCGGGAGTCTGATGATTCTGATGATGCTGATTGCAACGATATGGCGACAGTGTCCCAGGGCGGGATTGAGCCACGCCAAAACTGCTTTGTGATTGGCGATTCCAGCCCCTGCCAATACCTTTAGCAGAGGGACTTCAGCTAGCGAAAGCTACGTAGCTTTCATGGTGATATTTAAAGTGATATCACTCGCTGACGTTTCATTGATCTTCGGCTGATGTTTCTCAAATTGTGTGCGAGTACTTAAACTTACGGAAAATAGCAACAACAATCATCATGATGATGATGATGATGATGATGATGGTAGTCATAATAGTGATAACAACACAATGTGATAGGAATAAAATCACCTGTATTGCTAGGCTATATTAGGCTAATACATTGCATGATATTTTTTATTAGAAGGGTGTCATGGAAAGCGGTTGCCCAAAAATGGATCCCGTTGGGGTCCCAAGCCTCAAGCTATTGGCCTGACTGCACGGCAGCTTCACCGACTTGCCTGACCCAGCTCCCCGGCTGGGCCCCAATGGTAGCTGGTGCCAAAAACCCATCATTTCCAGGGCTACGATTTTGGGTAATGCCCAGTAAGGGGCCCGAATTCTATTTGTTTGACTGCCGCGAGGAATCCGGAATTTGGAAACATGTTTTTTGATTTTGATCAGATCTCGTCCTAGTCACATCATCCATAGGATTTCTGGCCCCCATGGCCTATGTCCGGAAAATCCACCATGTCATCTTGCAAGAAGACCATCTGTTGGAACGTGGGTCTGCAATGGCCATCTACCGTGTATTGCCTAAGATCATGCTGGGCGGAACCAAAGGGGAAGAGAATGGTGTCAAAGAGAACATGTCCAGTACTATACTTGAGGGTTAGATGTATATGATTGCACATGTATTAACATAAATATTATATATATCTTATATCTATACATATTATGTACTTATAAGATGTTGTAAGCGTTTACACCATGAGTTTCTCGCAACCTTTCTCTGAAAATCCATGGGGGTTGGTTGCCCTCCTTTCAGAAAACTCAGGCCCTGACAAGAGTCGATCATCTGCGCAGGTCACGTAGATGTGCCCATGACCCCTGCAACTCCGCAAGTGTCTGAAACCACCACCCAGATCCAGTTGGAGGAACGAAAAAGACGGCAACTATGGAGAACTCCCATGCAACAAACTTTAACATCCAGCAAAAAATCAAAACAATATGTATATATATGTATATATATATATACAAATGTAAGACAATATCAATTCACCAAAACCTTTACGATCCTTTAAGGTTGAACGCGGCCTCGCTTCCTCGAAGTGCACTCCCAAGGATGCATTAGACGCCAGCCTCGCCACTGCCGTCCTGGCCATGAATCCATACATTGGAAGGATGTTAATCAATTATACCACCAAATTAAATTAACCATCGATAATGATATCTATCTATCTATCTATCTAATCTAATCTAATCTAATCTAATCTAATCTAATCTATCTATCTATCTATCTATCTAATCTAATCTAATCTAATCTAATCTAATCTAATCTAATCTATCTAGTTCTCTATCTGTCTATCTATCTATCTATCTATATCTATCTATCTATCTATTTATCTATCTATCTATCTATCTATCTATCTGTCTATCTGTCTATCTGTCTATCTGTCTATCTGTCTATCTGTCTATCTGTCTATCTGTCTATCTATCTATCTATCTATATCTATCTATATCTATCTATATCTATCTATATCTATCTATATCTATCTATATCTATCTATATCTATCTATATCTATCTATATCTATCTATATCTATCTATATCTATCTATATCTATCTATATCTATCTATATCTATCTATATCTATCTATATCTATCTATATCTATCTATATCTATCTATATCTATCTATCTATCTATCTAATCTAATCTAATCTAATCTAATCTAATCTAATCTAATCTAATCTAATCTAATCTAATCTATCTATCTATCTATCTATCTATCTATCTATCTATTATCTATGATCATCTATCATCATCTATCATAATCTATCACATCTATGGACTATGGACCTTAATGCATGCATTTTCCAACACCGGCAATTCTTTCCAGCCTCACTGCTGCCGCGAGAAGACGGGCCGTTCCTGACCGTCCACGGTGTACTGAAGCCTCCCATGACCTGGGCTGGAACTGCTGGAGCTGGCCACTGGCCAACTGGGCCAACCGGCTTACCGAATTGTGTTAATGTGTTGTTCTTTTTATTCAAAAAGTATCTCCAAAGATATTCACAATGTAGGCAATGTAGGTCTTAGAGTTCCAAGAGAGAAAAACGTAGGGCTAAGGTGCTGGCCCGCAATAGTCATCCTCACGCATCCCTTTCCTCTGGCCTCCCCACAGTTCCAAGAAGGGGCCAAAATGCACCCAGGATCCTGCAGGTGCCTCATTGTCCAAAATTGCTTATAATAATCAAAGATAATCCAAATATATCCAAATACAGTTTTCTCGGTGTTTTGACATGTTTTCATCATCCCTTATCCAAATATCAGAGATGTCCCAAAGCTTTTCCTTTCAACCGGGAGGAATGAGGAACAGCATCCAACCTCCGCAAAGTTGGTTCCATAGCCCGCCATCTCTGCCAAAGCTTGCAGGGTTCCCTTCAACTCCACTGCCAAGTCATGCGGTAGCTTGGCGGAATGGCGGATCTCAGGGAACATCACCACATCACCAGGGTGAAACTCCAGGCTCCTGAGACTTCCGGTGGGACATGATGGGACCCATTTCGATAAGCTTTCCACGTCCAAATACCACTGTTCTTGTGGGAGTCACATTAGGGAAGCTTGTCGGAATGGAAGTTCCATTTTTGAGGCTTAGATGGGTTTCGAACTTGTAACCTTGAAAAACCGACAAAGGGATTGGCAATTTTTGAAGTCTTGACTCACAGATTTGGGGTCAGAGTTGACTAATGCCCTGACACCACTTCACTGGAAAATGTGGCAGGCCCTTTCAATCTTGACTATCTTGACTTCTCTCCAGGGCCAGTCATTTCTGAGCCCATTCATTGAAGCTTCAGGTGGCTTGGGTGCCTTTCCAAGATCATCTTCAGAATTTCCACACTTTTGTTGTTTGGCTAGCGGCTAGTATCTGCCAGTGAGCACCCCCCCTATTATCCCTATTTCTTGGTCAACATGATCCCCAAGGGTCTTGAAAGGTGGACGCCACGTACCGTTGCAGGTGTATTGCAACCCTTCACCGGCGATGGACACGCGAATCTCGGCCCCACTTCTCACCTCCGGCTGAGCCAACCCCAATTTGAGGGACTTGTCATTTCAAATAGCCACCCCATCTACAACTCTACAACCACAGTCGACATCATGAAGGCGTAACTCAAACATTTGGCTCTGCTTCGCACAGCAAATTGATCGCTGTTAGGGCTTTTGTCCCAAGCCATCTCTTGTCTGAGGTTCCTTTGCCCCCCTTCTAGGGCCTTTCATCACAGTTTTCATCACAGTCTCCACACGTTCCACTTACCAGCCCAAACTCTCGTTCGGTCCGGAAAAACTACCACACCCCTCGATGGAAAACAAGCATCCAAACCACCAGGTCAGCCATCAGCCCACACCATATTCAGGCCTCCTGAAATTTCATGGCAATGCCCGCGAAACAGGCCAACTCCTGGAGCTCTGCTCGGCGCCCATTGGCCTCCGCAGCCTTCAGCGCGATCCAACGACGGAGCTCAGGGAAGTCCACCACACCGTCCTGGGGGTCTGGATGGGTCTGGGCCGCTGGGGCGGAAAGGCATAAAGATATATAAAGATCATGAAGATGTTGAAAAAATGAAGGGGATCATGGAAATAAATGAAAATAATAGGTCAGAATTGATCAGAATGGCAGAATATTCTTAAAGATTCAGATGGGCAACAAGAATCTGGTTGGTGGTTGAGCAGTGTTGAGACACCCAGCTGAAAACGCGGGGGAAATCATCCCAAACAGGGATAGATTCTGGAACCACCAGCAACATGATGGTCCTGGATTCTTGCACATTAAAGTTGGAAATTTGACTGTCCTACTGTCATATCTCATCGTATGAGCCACTGCCTGCATTACCTGCACATCCCGCAAGAGCTAATCGACATGATCCATCATGAATCATAGTCATTGTCATAGTCCCCTTTCCTCATGGATATCTGGCCTCCAGAAAGGTCATCTGTCGAAAAGCTGGCAACCAAACGCCATCAAGGGCCTAGAAGCACATGGCGCCACGGTCAAAACACGGTCCTCATGCGTCCTCCTATGGTCATCAAATTGAGGTCTCGCTCCTCAAGGTCCCTATCAATCCACTCTCTTTTCGGGGTGGTACCGCTCAAGGCCCTATCGCTCCTCGCAGTCAATCACACAGTTGTAAACTGACAGCGGGCTGATCCTACACGTACATAGGTCCCTTCATACCATCCTTTGACCGCTGCTTGCAGACTCGCCCAAGTTGTGATTCGTCACTTGGATGGCAGGATGCTGTAGATGGTGGATGAACATAGAACTGCCCAAAACCAAACAAAAGTCTTTTGGCCATGTGCAGACATGGCACGCATTGCAGCTGTCCGCCCAGTGCTTTCACTTGAAGCTGACGACCATCACGAATCTGGAAGGACACTCGATTCCTGGACAACTTGCAAGGCATGAACGCCTTAAGTTGACTCCAGCACTGCACGGGATGATGTGCAAACCCAGCGTCATATCTAAGTATCATGGTCAAGGCCAGCGCAAACTCCAATGGATTGCGCCTTGGCTCAAGGTCACAGAGAAGCACGATCAATGCACCTCGCAGGGTTCACTGGTAGGTTTTGGGCACCCCTCTGAGGCTGGGGCCACACCAAATGCTCGGTGCGTACGGCAAACCATCCACAGCAACCAGCCCCCGAGGGCGATAGTGGAACTTCCACTGATCATATTGTTTTCTGTGCAGTTGGTATGGGGGTGCTGAGCACCAAAACCAGTGTTCAGTGTTGACTATGATTTGACTATGATTTGATGGCCTATGATAGTCTATGACTTGTAGATATCCCCATGTTGACTGCCTTAGGGTTACTGGACCTCTGGGAATATACCCGCCCGTGTATATACCCGCCCGTGTGGCTCCTGTGTTTGTCACCACTCACATCAGGCAAACAAATAAGCTCTGGGTGAAGACTGCCAAAAAAAAAAAAAACGGTTTTTGCCGCAGGAACCCAGCGATTCAAAAGTGTTTTCTGCTCTGTTGACCCCGTAATGCTGACCCAGAAATACTAGAACCTCTGGCCTTCCAAAAAAAAACATGGATGTCCAAGGATGTACTGGTACTTTCTATTTTGTTCACTTCATCCAATTGCCAATTGCTGTGATTTCTCCACCCGTTTTTGTGGGGCTTCCCATGGACCAATCCGATCAATCCACCTGGGTTGCCATTGATGGTGCCCAACATCCTGCTCCACGCCTTGAATCGACCCCACATGGCTGACCCAGCCATGGCTTTTCAGCTGTAGGATGCTTCAGCTGTTTTTTTTTATTGTTTTTGATTGTTTTTGGGGTATTTTACAGATTTTTACAGTGCATGTTTCGGCACGCCAGGTACTAGGAATATATGCCATGTCAGTGATCCGAAAATCTCTTGGCCTCACCTGTGCGAGCCTAAAGCTCAGCTACAACCTGTCAGCCGAACAAGCGTCACCATCAGGAGCTTCAAAAGTGTCAAAGTTGCTGGCTGGCACCTTTCCATATTTTTCAAGTCTAAGATTTTTTCCGTCAACTGCGCGGTACGGGTTGAACGATTCTGACTGATCGGAACGTCCTGCAATCTAGGGGCAAGACAAATGTGCCTCTGCTCTACACATTCCACAGGGCTCAGTCTGGCAGCCATCCTTTTTTCTGATCATTTCTTGCTTGCTTCGAGCCGGCCTAGTCTTCGGGCCTGGCTCAGAGCCAAAGATCTTTGTCTTTGTTTAGGTCATTTTTGGGCATCTTTAGGTCCATCTTTAGGTCATCTTTAGGAAATCTTTAGGTCATCTTTCGCGCTAGCTTCCAATGTTCGTTCCTTCAGTTCATCTTGGGCCGAGCTTTGCGAGTGGCTTCACGGGCTTTCTTCAGTTTAAAGTCCTGCGACGCGAGATGTGCATGGGTCGAGAGGTGTATCCCCATGATGGGAATCCTTGCGAGGAGTGTTTAAATGGTGTTTAATCAACTATTGTGGCTGATCAATGATAATGATGATCTATTAATGAATGAATGATAATTGTAATGATCATTGATGATAATTGTAATGATAATAATTAATGACCATCCCCCGATGCGGCTATAGAGTATACGGTCCAACTAACTTGACCGTGGCATGTATGGAGGGAAACTTTTGTGCATGCTTGGAATGACGCAACAGCAGCCGATGATGATCGATTATGATTGGAAGGTCCAAAATGATACCAGCTGTGGCCTGCTCGTCCAGTACAGGTTTGGCGCACTTGTAGTAAGCTAAACAGGCAAGAGATAGACCTGCACAAATGTGGCTGCCGCTGTTCCCAAACTTGAAGATGCTTTGGCAATGTTTGGCAAGGTGATTCCACCGACACAGCGAGAGTCATCGTCATCGTCATCACCATCTCCATCACATCATCACCTTGGTTCCTTCATCTCCACATCTTTGTCTGTTGCATTTTCATCTCCCAAGATTGCCGCGGCACCCAGCAGGGCGGCGAGCGCCAGCGCAGTGGTATTGAGCTCAGTCACAGAGAGCCTCGCGCTGTCGACCATCAGCCGCTCTGCTTGGTGCGCGGTAACAATATGTATCAATCATAAGAAGTGGAGGTTTTCCTAAAATGGTGGTACCCCCAAATCATCATCCATTTTAGATTGGGATTCATGGGATTCTCCATTAGAAACCCATTTCGGATTTCGGGGATCCCCCCATGGAAACCTCTGAGTCCCTAGCGGCTTGCTGGAGAAGAGCCCCGGCATCGCTCCGAACTCACGGTCACGGCTATGCGGCTGTCGGTGTCTCGGTGTATTGCACTGGGCCCCCCACCTTTCAATCGAGAAAAAAAAGTCGGAAATAGGATGTTTGCCTTAAATGATGCCTAACTCCACATGATATCCACCCATTCCAATGATGCCGATGCCAAATGGTATGGCAGCATTGTGAAGTCTCACTTTTCCGTTCAGCGTTGGGACACACTTTTTCTGTGGAATGAGCCATGTCCAGGTCAGGATGCAGCGTTGGATCTCTTCGCAGACCTTGATGTGAAATGAAGTATTTCCATAGTCAATTTGAGTATGTGTTCATAGTATATTTGACTATATAGATACTATAGATTTGAGGGAAATAATTTAAATTTCTGAATAACTCTATATAATCAAAAGAACCAGGCATGGTTTTTTTTAACCATCTCGTGATGTTTTTTTCTGTGAAAGTCTGCCAATCTACCCTCCAGTCATCCAACTTGGCAACCAAAACCCCCTTGAAAAGAGGGACTGTCAGGTGAAAGCCAATCCATAAAAATCAACTAATGTGGGGAAAAAAATTGAAAACCACCGATTTGGGAATGGTTTATACCATCTTTTATGGTGATTTGGGGGATGGTGTAGTATTGTTTTACCCACATTAGGGTTTTTTTTGCATTGCCAGGGTCGACTTCCGAAGCGTTTTGCCCACTTTCGCCACTTTTCAAAGTCGCTCCAATTTGCCAAGCTCAACTGACTATCGCGCAGCCAGCTGAACAGCCGATGTCAGGATAGCCCATTGGGGTGGGTATAATATGGTAATAAGTTTCTTGGTAGCCTTACAAAAGGATATTACAAATGAATCACCCACATAGATAGAGATAATGATCTGTATGTAATGTAATGTAATGTAATGCAATGCAATGCAATGCAATGCAATGTAATGTAATGTATCTATGTATGTATATGTATATATCTGTGTGTGTGTGTGTCAGACTATCTTTCATGTAGGTGTTTCATGTGTTTTTTGGTTTATTCTGATTTTGTCACATTTTGTTGCAATAAAAAACACATTTGGGCAGCATCTTCAGGTCACTTTTCAGGCCATCCTTATGCCTGAGTTCCGCCGGGATCCATTGGAATGGGGCCGGGATACCATGGCTGAGCTGGTCACATCTGCTTCATTCTCGGAGTATGAGTAGTCCGAATAGTCGGAACCTTCCCAGTGCGGCACTTATGATGATTCTGTCCAAAAATATTGATTCAAGGAGGTCTTGATGGTTTTTGATGGTTTTTGTAGGTCGCGCAATCCATGTTGCGTGAAGTTTGTGGATTCCTTCAGTTCTGCTGGAAAGCTGCCAGAAACGTCCCTCCTGCCTTTCTGCTTTGCCTGGAAACGGAGAGACATGAAGCTCAAAGAGGGACATGTGACGCTTGGCCATGAGTCACGAATTGCTTGAAGGAAAGCGTCCAATTCTACAGAAAACTTGTATAATCCGTTCCCCTGATGTTAGATAAATATGACTACCTCCCATAAGAGGCCGCAAAATGAATGGATCAATGCGAAACCACGTTTCTAAGGGCATACTCATTACATTTAAATGCTAGGGGAGGGTATGATTTGGAATGTAAGGATGATACCGTAGGAATGGCATGTTTGCCTACAAATGCCTAACCTCAACCCTGCGAGCATTGATGTCCAAGTTTCTCGATCCTCCAGCAATGAGAAAAAAAAACACAAGTGTTGTCTTGGAGGATATTTACCCAGTAAACTATATTATATATAAAGCAACATTGAAAAACACCATGTTTCGATTACTTTTCCTACCGTGTTTGATTACCGGAGAGTAACCATTTTGTGGGAGAAGTATGATGGCCAAACCATTCCAATCTTCAGGCCAACACATTGTGGCCTTGTCCTTGTCCTCGTTTTCCTCCTTATCATCGTCGTCATCCTTGACCTAAGATCAGATCAACTGACGACGATGGTGCATCTCACCGTGTCTTGGTCTTGCATGGCCACTGCATGGCGTTCCGAAAATACCATGAGATGAGATACCACCATTTTTATTGTTGGGTTCTTGAAGTGGAAAAATGCGGCAACATCCTCAAGAATCAGCCCCTTCCCACAATCTTTGCTGCAGCCCAATTTCACCCCCAGACCCTTGGCCTCGCCATTGCCATTCTCGATCTCTGCACATCGTTGCTTTGCACTTTGAAGTTTGGCCTTGTTCAATCATTTTGGCTGTCTTTGTACCCTCATCAACAAACATCAACCAGTGAGGAGGTCAGGAGGTGACAAGGACGTCCCATCCCCAGGCACTTCAGCTATCGAAAGGACCCTAGCCTCTGCAGCTGCCAGCCTGGAAGTTGGGGTTGGAGATGAAGACTAGATAACTGACAACAGTTAACATTGGGACGTTGGACATTGAACTGCCTTCCTGCATTGATTACCAGCTTCAATCTGCTTCGTAGGCATTGTCATGAACATCTTTCCCGCGAAACACTGTGCTGGCCACGAGGCCAAAGAAACTGTGCCCACTTGCTTCTTTCGGCAAGTCGGTGAATTAAGGAGGGTCTATACGTCTATACAATGGCCAGGGCCGTCTCACCCATGTTTCTTGACATATGGGCAGTCCCACTTCTGAGACCTGCAGCCCGTGGCCAAATCAGTTCAGATTCTCAGCGAATCGCAGCAGTTGTTTTCCGTCCCGCGCGGGACAGCCTTCACGAAATCCCGTGAAAAGCTGACTGCGCCAGACTCAGTGGTATGCAGAGACCATGACCATCGGCGACCATCGGCGACCATCAGGTCACGCCGAATATGCAGTGACCGGGCCACTACTGTCCTGACTGCTTTCGTCCTTGTCAGCATGCTTCGATGCCACCTGCCACATCAGGACCGGTGCTCGATGGAGTCGTCCAACTAGAGGACATGGGATGACTCTCACCATCTATGACCCCCCCAAATAGTAAGACTGGCTGCAGTTGTGGCACTAGAGTTGTCGAGATGCAATTGTCTTTGTTGATGACGGACCTCAGAGCTCGGACGAAGGCAATGTGAAATCGGCAAAATAACCCGAGATCGACTGTCCAGTGACTTTATATTTGCCAAGTCAAATTACCAAAGGCTACCAGCCTAATTGATGGAGATGCGTCTATATATATATTTATTTATTTATTTATTTATTTGTTGATTGATTTATTTATTTATGCATTCATTCATTCATTTATTTATTTATATATTTATTTATTTATAGATTTATATATTTATATATTTATTTACTTTTCCTACCAATAAACTTGTCCAACCCCCATGACCTACGGATTTGCTTGCACTGGATGGCTCGAGGGTGCCTAGGGAGCAGGCAGAATCACATAGAGAAGCACCTGGGCTCAGGCTCAATGGATGCCACACAAACATAGGGCGGGACAGTTAGGACAGTTAGGAGACGCTAAGGATCCACCAAAACCCTTTTGATCCTTCCGGTTTCCAACAGCCAGAGGATAGCCATAAAAAATCACCTTCAGCACCAGTTGCATCCAAAGCCACTGACAGCGTACCGAGTCCACTAAGACATGCAGCTACCTGGCCGGCAAGGAGATTGATATAGATTTATGGCAAACATCCCCAATCTAATCAGAAATTTGTGCTATATATAAACATGTAGAAACTATCTGATAGTGGCCTTGCCACATTGGGATTAAGTGGGTCAAATCTCGTGCGTTGGTCGGATTGCCAACTGGTTGCTGTGATCGCTGGCAGCTCTTTGTTGCAGCCAAGTTACCACAACGGCCGCGATACCGTACCCAAAACGTACCAGCAATATGACACCAACCCAGCAATTCCTCGGTGGCAGCAAACATCTTTGTTGCTAATTGCCGCTATTCTGTGCGTGTGGCTCATATTCCTCATTGAACCTTGAAGGATTGCAAGATGTGAAACGATTTGCCCATGTTTTAACTCTCATAACCAGGTTCACTACACACACACACAGGTCAGGTGGTCAGGCTGTTGTTCGACTGGTGCCTCCAAGTTGTGTCCAAGCAGCACAACCCCCAGGACCGTAGCAACATATCCCACACCTGCGACGAAGCTGGCGACCAAGCTGTCACCAGGGGCTGCGGGAGATCGTCTAATGGACACCCTTCAAAATATTCCAAAGCCCATTAAATCGCCATTTTGGTCTATCCTTGCGTTGGGAAACCACCTGGAATGTTCACTATGAACAGCCGACCGACTGTTTCGCTCTCAAACCCATCCCCGTCACAGCATGGAGCCGGTCCTCTGTGCAGAATTTCCCAAACGACTCGACCTGTCGTCTTCTTTTCGCCCGGATGCCTTGGCGCCAGTGGTCGAAAGGCGTCACAGTACATCTAGCCTTGTCAGAAGCTGGAACATGTGCTTCACTTTATTTCCTATATAAAGATATAATACTAGAAAACATAATATTAATAAGCCCAAGGATTGAATTCATCCTTGCTGGTATAATGGACGAGCAAACTATCGTTGAATGTCTATATATATATGCCTATCTTCCTTGCTAAACATCCACAGGTTTGAGGTGTAGTAAAACATTGTAGGAACACCCGATTCAGGAACCCAATGTGCATACATCTATCTCACTCACTCACTCACTCCCTCCCTCCCTCCCTCGCTCCCTCGCTCTCTCCCTCTCTCTCTTGCTCTCTTGCTCTCTCGCTCTCTCGCTCCCTCTCCCCCTCTCCCCCTCTCCCCCTCTCCCCCTCCGCCGCCCTCTCCAAGAGTTCAGCCCAAAGACTGAAGGCGAGTCAACTTATTCATTTATCAACTTATCAACTTTGACCTTCAAAAAAGTAGGTTATAATAGGTTATACTAATTAATGATTCACAAATTCAGATGTTCACCTTGTATACCTACAATATGTTTAAATCAGCCGGCTCCAAGACTGCAAACTGTCGTAACGTCAGGCGTCGGATGCGCGCAGCTCTTGCGCAGCAGCGCATTGAAGGGCTGGGAAGTGCCCAGGATCACCACCACTGGCGCCGAGTTGGAAGTCGTTTCGGGTTGAAAAACTGGTGATTCACTGGTGATGATATTGTTTAATTTGATAGATAAATAAATAAATGAATGAATTAATGAATGAATAAATAAATATAACATTTATATAGTTACACTGGTTCCTGATGCCTTTGCATAATTCCAAGCATTTATATAGTATTATACAATGTATAGCTCCAAACCTCTGACAGAGATCATTAGAGGGTGAAGCACCCAATAAGTGATATGATTTGCAATGATATTAGAACTTCACATGAATTAACTCAAAAAATTGTGTTTTCAGTCAGAAATTGAGGATATGTAATACATGATTGATAGTTGTAGCCGAGAAGAACGTTATCTGAACCAACAAGTATCATAGATTTACTCGGTTTGAAGTAAACCTTGACAGAGAACCTCCCCCTGTTCAACAGAAAAAGCCATCTCTTCACTCGTCCAAAGAATTCCAAAGATAAAGAGACCCGATCTCTCCCAGGCAATCTCAAGATATATCAAGTAGAAGTGTCTTGCACCCAGACGGTGCCTGACCCTCCTTACACCGTACTCGGGGGTGTCGCTCTTGACTGTGTAATGCCAAAAGTGCGGGGTAAAGTGGTCACTTCAGTGGTAAGTGTTACTTTAGGTTATACTTTAATGTTCACTTCATGATACGTCATGGTTAGAAAAAAACAGCTCGGGTTAAACACATCACCCATAGTTTTCCCTAACACCCCGGTGAATTGGTCAGGCAATCCACCGGTCTTTCGTCGCCTAAGCCAATGATCTGGTGAAGACCCGAGAAGTGCGCACCATTCCTGGGACACTGAAAATCTATGAAAATCTGCGAAAATCTTTGAGGATGGCAAGCTGTCCATCCCTCTGGCTGTCAAGCCTGAGCCAAGCTCAGCCTAGCTGCTCCTGCACATGCCAAACAGCCATAGCAAAGCCAACCAGCTGCACCAGCCATCCTCGGAAGTTGAACCAACTGAGTCCCAAGACCCAAAACCATCCAAAACCCGTGAAATTCCATGCAGTTCCCTTCTGCTTGGAAAGGGGTCAATTCGGATATATGAACCTGGACCAACAACCATAGCTGTTGCGGCTGCTACTCATCTGGCTGCACAGCAAACCCCATTGAAAAATCTACGATTTTTGACATACTTTGACCAGCTACCGATATTTGAATCCCTTCCCTCACAAAAGCCTCCTCTGATTGCTGAGTTTAGCCTGAGAATCCCAGTCAAATAGATCTAGGCTCGATAATGGGTGATTCGTTGCGGTTTAAGTACTATCAAACAGCTCAAACGACCAATTCTGCGTAGACACTCAAACTCAAATCAAATGTTAAGTACACAGTTTACTCTACATCGTACACCCCACCATGCAACCTAAAGCTCCAAAACCACACCAAGAATCCAAGCATTTGAAGTTTCTTGTGCCATTGAAACCTCACCGCACACCACGGCGGTAGCAAAGTATGGCATGGGTGATGAAGATGTATATGTTGGGCCATGACATTTCTGATGCATTCGACTATTTGGGCCGTGTTACACTAATTGTCACGTTGTTTACTTTTTTTTGTTTACATTAAACGCTAACGTCCACATATATAGTTCACATTAAACTATCATCAACTATCATCAGCTATCTGACTAGCTCAACTTTCAACCATGAGAACTACCCATTTGTTTCGCCATCGCTGAGGCACGGACCAGGCACCGGGCCTGCCATTGGACACGCTGCGCGTGCGATTCGCAATCGCCACGCCCCAAGGCAGCAGGGTGCCCCAGCTGATGGCCTTGGGGCCGTCTTTCGCGGGGGACATGTTAGATGGGATTATATGGGGGAACTTTTTTTTGCGATGTTTATCATTTCAAAGGGGCTACGGGCTATCACTATAATTCGAAAGAACCACGTGAGTAGCAGTGTTCTAGGAGGTTTTCGACAAGAACTGCGCAACGAATCGGGTCAACAAAGGGGGCCCGCTATTCGAGAAAAAATTGCCAGCACATGACTGGTGGATGTCGAGCTTTCGCGCGGCTTTCGCAAGGACGGTGCTTAATAATTCAATGCTACAAAGATCTACAGAGCATATGTACCCTGAAGACTTCCCTGAAGAGTCACAACACTCCTTTGCAAGTCTAGCTCGTATATAGTTTCGCAACACTTTCGCGACGCATGTCTTCTGACACTCTTTCGCGAAGCTCTTTCGCGAGCTTTCGCGGCCAGCTGTTTTCCTTCCGCAGAGATCACATAGGTTAACTTCCTGATGAATTGGTCTAAGGTATTTTTAACTGCTGCTCACTTGGGGTCAATGATTGGTACCCTCTGGTTATTTAAGTTAGCTATGGTTCAGATGACACATTTAGATCGGTGATTGGCCGATTTACCTGGTAGCTATGCTTTAGATGGCCCACTAAGAGACGATCTACCTATTACAAGCCGTGGTTTTCCATGTTTTCCCTAGCTATGTCAGCTATGTTAGAGAACCAGAGCCAAAACCATCGATTCTATGTCCTTGGATGTCCTTGGAGGTGCGGCACCACTGAGGACCCACACCATGAAGATGAGGTGAAGATACAGAACTGCACTCACTTCTTTGCTCACCCCTGCAGTGTGAGACATGCCAACACATAGGGTTTTCCATAAATAGGGGTACCCCCCAAAATGGTTAGTTTATAATGGAAAATCCTATCAAAATGGAGGATTTAGGGGTACCCACATTTCAGGAAACCTCCATATACCAACCAGCTCTCCAATGCACCCAAAACCACATGAGCCGGGCCTGTCGCTTCCAGTGTGGCAAAATCCACCATGGACCCTCCTCGATTCGACTGGTGGTACGACAACGCTGCGGAGCTTCCGAAGGCCCAAATGACCTCAAGACATCGGTGGGACAAGGGATGCCCTGGGGAACTCGGTGGGGTAATGGAGGACCTCCATCACTGGACGGAATAACCTGAGGTCTCAACATGTCTCAACTATTTTCGGACAACAGGGCACCCCCAAAGCTCAATTTGAGATGTTCAAACAAGTCATGCAAGAGATATGGAGCTGCTCTTGAGCTGGCCTGCTGGGAATGCATAGTTTTTTGTGTCATGTCACATGTGCCAAAAATAAGTTCAGAAACAAGAGCATATATAGATTGAGAAACATCAAGAAACAAAAATTGTTGAAGACATACAGTAGATGGACAGATATGTGCAACTCGAGGCTAATAATTATGATATCCCATTATATCCCCATTTGATCCTGTCGCATTCCCATTACATGTCCATTAAATATCCAGTACATATCCACTAAGTCTCCCATTTGGAGATATATCTAAATGTATCAAAATTATACCATATCATTAGATATAATGGATATTTATACCTACAATGGATATTATATAGATCTAATGAACATTTAGTAATATATTGGATATAATGGATATAGAAGTCATTAAATATCCATTAAATCCATTATGTATGCATATATTATATATGTATATGTATCCATAGCATGATATAATGATCTCATATCCATCTCATTTATCTCCATGATATATTATATCATTATATCATTAATCATATCCATTTTATTGATGATATGAATAATATATGAATAATATATCATTAAAATCTCCACATCATCTCCATGTCCGGGTTTCGCCAGGTGACCATCTGATCCGTTCCGGCCGTCACTGGGATCTCCGTGGCCGTATGCGCGGCCACGGCCCGTTGGAAGCGCATCACTGTCTGTCCGGAGAGCACCGAACACGAGGCACCGGGAACCGACACCTGCGGCAAAAATCCATGGATTGGATGGAAAATGATGGAAAATCTTGGCCAAAATCATAAGAATCCATGGGTTCATTGGAAAATCTCGGCAAAAAATCATGGTCGTTGCAGCCAATCATCCTGAAGTTTTGGAGGATCACCAGTGAAATGCTCAAGAATATATCCTATTCCAGCTCCAAACAAGTGAAGGGTTAAAATGTAGCCAAATATATGGAGGTATAAATGATCCAGTTACCCCCCTTGCCGCTAGGCCACTCCGCCAGATGGTTCAGAGTACGAAGTCATCCTGGGTGCCACGTATCCAGGAACATCCCCATGTTCACCCGGAAAATCAGCCGGAATTGGTGAATTGGTGATCATCAGCCATTACAATGGGATACAATATGATTAAATAATATGCAATCGTATGCATATATATATTATATATATATTATATCATAATACAGTTCAAATTGATAAATTTCACATTGCCAAATGAGCCAGCAGGTGTGGACTGGTCAGATTACTGGATGCGGAAACAAAATTCGTCGGATGGTTATGTTATAGAACTTGGATCCTGACAGGGCCACTGACAACTTTGCATATGGCTAGCAGACAACGTCACCCTCCTGGCATTCCTGATGATGTTTGTCATCAGTTGAGTCATGAATGGTTACCCCTTGTCATTGCTCATTAAACAGAAATATCTGGATAGTTTTTGTCAGCGTTGTGCACACCGCAGTCTTCTCATCAAATTGAGGGATTATTTAGAGATATTCAGAGTCTGACCTCACCAGGGCTTGGTAAATTTGTTGATTACCCAGCTATTGGGGATAGAATCTCTAGTCATCTATTGTACACGCACCCCTACATATCATCCCATATCCTATTCATTGGATTGCTTTAAGGAGAAATTTGGCCGGAAAGCCTCATTTTTCATTGGAAAAGCCATAGTTTCCTGCAGGTTTCCCTGAAATCATCCCTGAAATCATCCCCCGAACATCCTATAATATATAAACTCAGATGAGCCCGTATCATCCCATAAATCATCCCATAATTTCCTATAAATCATCCCATATTAAAACAAACATAACATAACATCCCCTAAAAATCTTCAAGATTCCAATAGCGCTTCACCTCTCCATCACTGCAGATGAAGGCATCGCATCCACCACCGGTGCCACCCGTCATCGAGACCGTCGCGCCCTCCGAGAAGCCGATGCCCAGCCAACCGGCCGTGCTACCCGTGACCTGCCGGTGAAGCGAACGGTTCATGGTTAGAAATATTGAATTCATATGGAAATATACTATGAATATTAAGTTCATATTAAGTTCATATTAAGTTCATATTAAGTTCATAGTATAAGTAAATAGCTAGGGAGGATATCTAATATAGTTAAATCTCTATTAATTTCCCTCTGGTAAATTAACCGTTTGGCCCTGAAAATAAACCTTTTTTGGTGGTTTTCCATCTTCCAACCCTTATCTGTCAGGGCCTATGTTACTATGTTAATGTACTGGAGGGTAATATGGAAATATTAGTATAGTTAATATTAAGTTCATAGCTATGTATATCGAATGTAGTTAGTAATGGACATGGCCATAGATAGTCATATCAGTATTTGATGCGTGTCTTATTATCATATTATCTCTAAAACACACACACACACCACACACACACACACACATATATATATATATATACATACCTATAATATATATGTATGTATGTATGTATGTATGTATGTATCTATGTATCTATGTATCTATGTATCTATGTATCTATGTATCTATGTATCTATGTATCTATGTATCTATGTATCTATGTATCTATGTATCTATGTATCTATGTATCTATGTATTATATATACATATATATATGCAGGTTTCCGTTTTGTCATGCGGCGGTACCCCCAAATCATCCAAGTTTAGTATTGACACCTATTACTTCAGGGTACCCCAATTTTAGGAAACCCTGGTGAATAATTGATAAGTGGTGAATTGACTGTTTAAAATCATGATATATAGATTGGCCTTTCTTCATAATAAGTAGCAAAACTTCCTAAGTTGCGTTGATAAGTATAGTACCCATGGTTGACCCAGTTAGACTGCTACTTAACTCGCAGCCTAACAGCAACAATAAGAAGCGCATATCATGTCTGGTAACTAGCAATGCTAGTTCACTGAACAAAGCATGTAGTTACTCAGTTACTCATAATTAAACAAAATTAAACCATGTTATAGGACAATGCCCAATGATCTACCTGAGTTTCTCTTTAAAATTCTGAAACCTTCACCATCTTCACCGTGGGCACCGGAACAGCCTGGACGTCCACTGAACTGCCTTGGAGCTCTGCAAACAAGTGCACGGAAGGTCCGATCTCTACACCTGGCCGGCTCGACCGGCTGGACCCAGCATGAATGATCCATCGAATTGGCTGGGGATGTTGGGGGATGTTGCAGGCTAACTCTGAGCCAACAGTTATAAGTGTGGTAAGTTGTTATTTAGCCAACTGTTCATCATTTTGGATCTTTCTAGCAGGGAAATTATTTGAAAATAGCCATGGATGGAGCTTGGGATTGATCAACCCCCGGATCTCTCTCGGCGTTTCAATCAAAACGATCAAACAATTGGCAGAAAAATGGATGCCCCACAGAATCATACATAATCCACACATCCCATGCTGGCATATAAACTTCAGCAAATGGTCTAAGCAGCTCAAGGTCTGGCCTAAGGGCAGAACATCTGCAGACGCTGCGGCTGTGCTGCTTTCGGTAGTTGAAGTGGTGGCCGTGGTGAAAGGTCCGCTTCCAATGTTCGCGCTCCTGAGGTCGCCATGTGAAACACAAGAGTTGCACATCCAGTGTGAACCTCCGCCAGTCCAGCCCAGTTCAGCCGTGGAACACTTCCGTTGCATACCACATTTCCTGAGAATCGCCACAAAGGGCACCTGGCTCGGCAAACAGCCCATGGGAATGCAACGTGGTTTTCTGTTGCAACATGGTGCAACAAAGTCATGCCGGGAGCACGGAAAGAAACGCTGCCAGAGAGGGAAGAGGGAGCCGTCCATGTGTGGCCTAGCGGCTATGGAGCCAGAAATCATAAAAGTAACAGTGGATCAATCAATATCAATCAATTGATCGATATAATATAGTGTACAACTGAATAACCGACAAATGATTGCCACTGATAATTTGGAACAATACTGGTCAGTTGCTATGATTTCCCCCCTAATTTCCAACATTCTGAAACCATGCTGAGATCGAGGCTGTGGCTGGTCTCCTTTGTACCAGCATTGGAGGACGTGCTCCCGCTAAACAGTCCGGAACTGGCGGTCACTTTCTGCGCCAACCTGAGATCTTTGGTGCCTGAATCCTGGCAACCCTTCACTGTAAATTTCTAGCTGCGGATGACATATGGACATTGACATTGACATAGATAAATAAGTAGATAGATCGATGAATGGATGGGATTAGATAAATTTGGATAAAATTGGATAAATAGATAGATATCTTCCACATTGTACAGTACAGTATGATGACGATACTTACATTTGAAATCATTTGAATACATGTGATGCCCCCCGGCTTACCAGCACCGGCCAGAGTGAAGATCCCAAACCAGCCTCCCAGTGATAGCTCCCAGTATGTCATCCTAAACAAAGGCATTGCTCCTCTCGCAATTGATCTAACATGATTTAACACAGCTAATTCTGGCCATTTATAGATGATGTACCATGATGTACCTATCAAAAATATTCAAAAATCCAAAAAAAATGGAGATGTACCATAGCAAACAGTTAAATGGCCAGAGGGGCCAGTTGTATCCCTGCCAAGTGTCGGTACTAAAGAGGTCACGGTCACAGTGTAGGATACATCTGGGGCATAGCCGTCCTCGCGAGATCACCCAAGAAACATCTGCTGTTCTGAAGATATTTCATGGTGTTCATGTTTGTCGTGTTGGATAATCAACCGCAAGGCTACTATCCCAATTCCAGCAATGGGAAAATCGCATTCTGCAAGTCCTGCGGAATGTCCGTGGTGATTTTGCAGGTGTCACCGCTGGTGGCACCTGAACTCTTTCGGCAAGAAATCCCTCACAGACACGCTTGATGCAAGACCCCAAATGAAGAAAATTTCAGGACCCAACCGACCCAACCGACCCAACCGACCCCACCGACCCCACCGACCCCACCTATGGTGGGCACGCCGTACATCAATCCAAATGTGCTGCCGGGCGTGTATTGAGCCATGCAGTTGTAGTTGCAGGTCATGCTCGATGGATGGGCGAGCACCTTGGGACGATCGTTCTCAAAGCAGTGCCACTGGGGTAACATGGGGATAGGGATAGGTCAAAATCGGGCACACAAAAATGGATAAAAATGGATGATCAGAACTATTCAAGACGAAAAATGACCAACATCTAAGAATCTTATTCTGGCCTTGAAATTTGAGCCATGCCCATGTGAGCAATGTTCAACGTCCAATGGGCCAGCTCATAATCTCCAATGGACCAGGTTAATAATCTCCCATAAGAGTTCACCGTCATATCAATGATTTCCCCGTATCGTTGATGATTCAAATCCAAATCCCTCAAAAAAAAACATGATAGTTTAACCGTTCAACCCCCATCCAAATCATCTAATACATCAGTCAACCAGGGTTTTTCTATGTTTTTCTCAGTGCCCACGGGTCCATCGTCAAGTCACCGCTCGGCATAGCATTGCAACCCACGCAGCACCGCTCCACATGGCTGCCATGGCCCGATGACCACTGCGCACCGCTGGCCGCGAGCCGAGCCGTCTGCGATTGTTTTTTCTGCAGCGGGTGAAACGCTGGTGCAGTGGCAGATGTCTCTTCAACATCTTGAGATCTTCACTGAATGATAGCGTGTATGATTGAAGAGTATGATAATATGTATCTTACTCATTGGTATGATAATTATGAGTTATAAGCATAAGTATAGCAAGTACAGGAAATAGGAAATAGAAACTGACAATAAACTAACAACATCTAACAACCACATTGTGCAAAAATGCTCAAACAAAAAAAACGATTTGGACGCCAAATCTAAACGCGACCGTCGCGATACCTGCGCCACAAAAATGTGTCATTCCTCGCACCCACCAAACGGTACCGGATCCCATGGATCCCATGCATCCCATGGTTGGATCATGTTCAGATGATCCCATGGATTCCATGGGCCTCTTCTGTGCAGCTTCTTTGGCCTCTCTTTGTGCTGCTGGAACCGCCTCAGGCGCTCGAACGAAGGCACCGGCGTCGGGGAAATCAGCACCCAACAGAGCCTCCTTGAAGATTTCGTCCTTTGCCTCTGCGGTGCCAGTGGCTTTTCGTGGTGCGCGGACAAATCTTGATGGAAAGCATAGGAAAACCATAGGAAAACCCTCCAATTTTTACTAGGAACTATTGAAATTCCTTTGAAAATCCCTCTTGTCGGCCTTGGCCACACTGGCGGCAGATTCCTCTTTCAGCCGTGCTTCTTCCTCGGCCATGGCCTTGGGAAAAGCAAGGCCCTTCGGATGGATCGTATCCCCCTTAAAAAATGGCAACCTTGATGGGGAAAATGATGGAAAAGGATGATACAGAAATGGAGGAAACCCCAAAAAAACTAATTTTGTGAGGCAAAATATAATGGTGTATGGGAAACCCTGGGGGCTGGTAGGTAAAAAAATAATTTCAGACACACACCGATGGGTATGTGTCGAAAACGGGGGCCAACAGACCTCAGACAACAAGAAAAACAATTGAAGATTTTGAAGTGTTAAACTGTTAAACCATGTTAAACCATTCAGTTTGAGTTCATGTTTGCGGAGCAAGTGGCTCTAGCCACTTCTTGCTGAATTCTTCCCTTCGCCTCCGGAGCGGTCGAAGTCACGGGGCGAATTGACCAAAGGATGCTACTCTGAATCTAGTGCGTTATCAAAGCATGAAACAGAATGTGCCCCAAATTTCTACGTGCCCCTGAAATATGTTGCAGTCAATTACCAACAGTCAGGGAGCAAGTGGAGAACCCAAAGGCGGCCTTCTCCAGATCTTCTTCAAACTCTCGATGTGCATCCGCAATTTTTTCATCCCGAATGGCCTGCGACCAGCGAGGCATCCCCCCTGTTGCCCCTGGATCCCAAATCTGCCTGTAAATCCGCCAGAGCTTTTTGCATTGCTTCTTCCCTGGAAGTCTCGGAATCCTCCTTGACCACGCGAAGCCTGGGAAAAAAATGGTGGGGGAAGCGTTATGGACATCCCAGCGTTCATTGTTGGTTGTTATGGTTTTTATGTTGTTGTTCAATGTGTATTCCTTGGTTTTGATGATTTACTGGGACATTGTTAGGGGTGGTTTAGGGTCTTAACTTTCACTTGATGGTTTGGTTTAAGATGAGGGGGATAATTGTTTAGACTGTTGGGGTTTATGTTTGGATTGAGATTTCATATTCCTAACATTCCAGTTTCATCATCTCCATTTCTCACAACTTTCGGTTTTTCCTTTCCCTTCAGTTTGGTTTGATGCTTGATGCTTTCTTCGTGCCTTTTGACCTGATATTTGTTTATGATACTTCCGCACACGGGACATTCAGTCTTCAATTCATTAGTGTCTTTCTGTTCCTCTGTTGTTTGTTCCTTTCTTCTTTGATGATACTGTATGGCATACTGTCTTAATTTGTCCCTGTTTTTCTCTCTGTTGCTTTGCTTCTAAACGGTTTTTACACTGCTTACATTCATCTCTGTAATAGTTTAACGGTTGAAACACTTTACATTTGGAACATTGTTTTTTATCAGTCATTCTATCTCTAAGTTTAAGGGGTCATATCTTTAAATGCTTGAGGGGGATTACTTCATAATATGTTTTTTTAGATATTATGAATTAATCATTTATGCTTTCCACTTTCCTATTCCATCCCACCAGTGTTCAATTATCCTGACTTGACTTGTGATAGGTTTGTTTGTATCATTCAGTTCATCTATTGCTAATGCTAACAGAGTTTGATTTATTGCCATACCATCCCATTTTCCATCATGGTTAAGTTCCTTACCACAATCAACGATGACCTTTTTATCAGCAAGGTTTTCATACATCGTTTTCACAATGTCAAATTTTACAAACGAATATATTATCATAGCATTTATTCCTTGGTCGTTTTTCAATCTGTTAATTACTTTTTTCCAAAATTTGTCTCCTTCCTGAACATCTGGTGAAGGCATAGGATGACACCTTACAAAGTCTCTAATCTCTTCATCTTCTTTTT
The DNA here is from genome assembly GCA_947184155.2 of Cladocopium goreaui. Taxonomy (NCBI): domain Eukaryota; class Dinophyceae; order Suessiales; family Symbiodiniaceae; genus Cladocopium; species Cladocopium goreaui. The sequence goes on from CAMXCT020000085.1 coordinate 201,489, forward strand.
CTATTGCTTTTCTTTCCCAGTCATCGTCTTCGGTTTCACTACCAAAGTCAGCATATAAACCGATATTACCTATATCTATAACCTCAATTTTTGCTCTACTCATTTTCTCTCATTATATATAGTCATATAGTTATTTTTTCTTTAAGTATTTATCACTTTTTGTAGGTGCTCTTTTATTTCTTCTTGATTACAGTATTTCTCATAACCATTGAACAGTTCTTCGGTGTATTCACGCAAGAAGATTTCCAAAATGTCATTTACCTTGAACTCCCTATTTCTAAATGTATAAGTCCAATCATTTTGAGGAAACCACCACTCCCGCTTGTCCTTACAATACTTCATATACGTAAGGTCGTGAAAGTGTTTAAGGAAGTGATAGGTAGTCTTCCACTCCCTTTTTACAAAAGACTTAATCGCCATTAAGAACCGTTTGTCGTGTTTGAATTCTTGTTTAAGTTTGTAAGTATCCATTAACACATCAATCTCTCTTTTCATTTGCCGAGTGTTTGTCCGATTAGTATTAGACAAATAAGATAGGTGATTTCTCCATCCTTGTTTTAAAGAAATAGATTGTCTTTTCTACTCTTGTAAGTTTTTTATCATTAAAAAAGTCAAAATGATAATTGAAATCTATGTATCTACGCTCCCTATCGTTTAAGTCTTTACACTTTGAACAGTGAAGGTTGTAATCACATATCTCATCACAAATTCCAGCGGGAAAAATATTGTTTAGTAAAACCTTAATGTCAGTCATTTCTTACAACATCCACAGTTTTTACAAGTAAATAGCATCCTGTTACTATATATATATATAGTCATTTTTTCTTTAAGTAGTTTTTGGGGGCTCGTTCAGCTTTCGGGTTCAGGTTGGTTTTTATTTTCCCTTTCCTCCTCTTCCAGTTCTCTTATGACCATATCTATTTCACTCATTCCTTCGTTGGGGTCTTGTCCATTGGCGAGGTTTCTTAACCTCTCAAAATCCTTCACTTTGTGTCTTTCATTGGGTGGGAGGGTTTTGAGATGTTCCTTCAACTCTGTCAGGTCAAAGTATGTGTCTTCCTCTTCATCCTCATTTTCCAAAAACATTTCCATTCTTTGCTTTTCCATCTCCATAAGTTTGTTTTCCATATATTGGAATTTCATTTGCTTCTTGTAGCACTTGCCACAAACATTCACGACGGTTTTGAGCAAGTAGTTCCAATTAGGTTGGTTTCTATCGTTCAGGGTTATAACATCTGTCATAATACGACATCCACAGTCAAATTTTGTCATCTTATTTAGTCTTACTATATATAGGTATTTTTTCTTTAAGTATATTTTTTATTGCTGATAATTTTAAAAATCTAATATTATAATATATGGCAAGGAGACTATCAAGAGATGACATCATAAGCAATGTCTATTACAATCTGGAAACGGGCTTCGGCTCAATCAATGAGACCCTCAAGAAAGCCAAGGAACAAGACCAGACCATCAACAGGGTGGATGTGGAAAACTTTATGAGGAAACAGCCCAACAAACAGATTAGAAAATACAGGGGTTCAAACTCCTACACCGCGCCCTTCGCAAGGTTTGAATATCAGATTGACATAATGGATATGAAACCCCTTACCAAAGAACCAGAGACGAAAATTCCCATCAAGAACGACGAACCGAGATATGGGTTGGTGGTCATTGACATCTTCAGCAAGTTGGCAAACGTCGTCCCTATGAAAGAAAAATCCGGACCAATCACATTGTCGGCGATGAAAGAGAGTTTCAACAAAATGGGTTTTCCAATGTCCGTTTATAGTGATAATGACCGTGCCTTCCAAGCAGGGGTAAAAGAGTTTTTTGAGAAAGAAGGCATCACTCACGTCGTCACCCTAACTCACGCCAATGTTGTGGAGCGTTTCATAAGGGCAATGAAAAATATGATACACGATAGAGTTAAGTTTAATCGGGGCAGTTGGACTGTGATGTTGTCCAAAGCGTTAGATAAATACAACGACACCGTCCATTCATCCACCAAAATGAAACCCAAGGATGCCCACGATGACAAGAACCATATGGACGTCAGGGTGAATTTGACAAGGAGGGAAAAGAACACCCGCAAATACCCAGAGGTGAAAGTGAATGATATGGTGAAGGTCTTTGAGAAGAAAAAAGACAACTACACCGAGAGGAAGGAGTATAACTCAAAATGGAGCAATCAATCCTACAAAATCGTCAAGATAGAATACGATGACGTCGGAAACAGAACCTTCAAACTGGAAGGATTGAACAAACCTTATTTGAGGCACGAGATTTTGAAAGTATAAAAATTTATCTATAATATTAATATATGACAGAGGTAGTCGTAAAAGATATTGATAATGAAGAACCAAAGGAAGAAACAATACCAGAACCAATACAGGAAGAAGCACCGAAGGAAGAGGAGAAACCAGAAGAAATAATTGAACCATCCGTTGAAGAGAAACCACAACCAGCGCCAAAGCCCAAAAGGGTAAGACCGTCAAGGGCGAAACCACCTTTTGATCCAGAGGCATTCAAAAGCGACCTTGTAAAACAAATAAAGGAAGAACTACAAAGTGCGATGTCCGCCAGAGACACCTACAACAAAGCCAAAGAGGAAAAGAACAAAGCGACGAGAGAGAAATTGAAATCTTTAGCATCATTTTTTTATAAAGTATTATATATATAAATGAACATCAAGGAACAGAAAACGGAACTCAACAAAACAGACATCTACGAAAACGTCCGCAAGGACATCAACAGAAGACAAACCGTCCATTCAAACAAAAGTGCCAACTACCAGAGCGGAACGCCCGAAATGCCAGACAGAAGAAAAAAAGTGTATAGTAGTTATGACCACTACTACCACAACGACAGCAACACGGCAAGGATGCCAACTCACAACCATCATCTTTACCTAAAGCGTCTTCTTGAATATCACAACACCGAGCACGACTACAAGGTCTTACAAGTAAAGCAGAGGATGAAGGAAGAGAATGAGATGCTACAGAACGAAATGACAAGGTTGAGGGAGGTGAGGAAAAATCACAGATTGGAAGATTACGGGGCGAACGTCCAGAATATGAAACAGAGAATTGATGAATATAAGCGATGGTTAAGGAGCGGTGATGTGAGTGATTCACGAACATCCAAACAGTGGTTGAGAGGTGATACACAAGATTAATATAAAAATCTCAACTATTAATATATAGCAATGACAGCAGAAGTAATCAACGCAAAACAGGGATTGACACGAATACCCACTTATCCTGAACTGATTAAGGAGATAGACAGAGACAAATGCAAAACAACGGAGATAAGAAAAGTCTTTGATAGGAACGCTTGGTATTTTCACGAAAGTCCGCAGGGTCAAGCACTGAACACAAACAACATCCACCCAGCAGACTTACAGCAAATGAACTTCGAAAAGATGGCAGAGGAAGCGACCGCAAGGAAGGAAGAAGAAACACACAACCTTGACTTTGAAGATATGACCGACTTGAGGGACGACGCCATCAGCGACTTTGAGATGTCCTTTGACAGAGAGGCAGAGTTGAGGGAAGAGAACGAAAGGAGAGTAGCAGAACAGGCAAACTTAAGTCATTCACAAGACCACTATATGTCAAACAAAGGGGCATACGACGCCGTCGGAGCAACAGCATCGGCAGGGATACAAGAGGACGAAGACCCGCCTTCAAGCAGTAGAAGCATCTTAAAGAAATTCCTTAAATCATCCAAACCAGTCATCAAAGCAGTCGCCACAGCAGGAGGAACAGCAAAGGGAGGGTCAATAGGAGGACTAATAGCATCAAAAATGACAGATGCCATCATACCCGACGAAGACGAGGAAGAGAAACCATCCAAGATAAAACCAACACAAAAACTAATCAACAAACAAGTCAAAAGGTAAATCATCAAAAGAAGTTAAAGGAGGAAAAAACACAAATGAACGTGGATGTAGTGCCCGATGTCAATGAACCAATGGACACAACAGCAATACCAACAGCAGAAAAGAGGAAACCCTTAAGCGTGAGACAGTCCAAAGCAAAGAGGCAGAAACCAAAACCGCCAACGCAGGGGAAGAGAGAATTTCAGGAAGACCCATCCACAACCACCAAACCACCCAAAGCAAGAAGAGTAAGAGGAAAGCAACCTCAACCACAATCATTAGGAGCAACAATCAACATCCCCAGAGACAACAAGACACCCAATGTAGATGAAGCAGAGACAGCACAGGAAGAAACAGGAGCGTCATCTTCATCAAAAGCACCAGTCAGGAAACCAACAATGAACAAAGCAATATCACCAAGCAAGGTAGGAATACAAGTGATAAGAGAGAAGTTTGAAGAGATGAACAACAGCAAAAGCATAGACACAGGAGACTATCAAAGGTTTCAAGAGGTATATGGTAAATGGAAATCAAGCAAGGGAGAGGAAAAGAAACAGCATCTAAAGGAAGCGAAGGAACTTTACAAGTCAATCATCTATCCCAAATTAAAATCAAAATAATTAATAAAATTATTCATTATAATTTTATTAATTATCCACTATCTTTTAGTCATAGAAAATGACAGATTGGGCTTTTATTTCCAAGATACATTCGTGTTCAATAACGATATACATTTTGTCAGGCATCAGTCCAGTATCAGTCCCGTTGTCTGTTGTATATAGGTCTGTTCCATACAATGGCTTCACACGGACAACCATATTTGAATTGTTCTTCAAATTCAGTCCAGTGTAATTGGCACTGTTGAGTTTCTTGAGGTTGAACCCCGCTAAAAAGGAATTCCTCCTATACATATGAGGTTTGATTGAAACGTGATTGTTTCGTGTTTCTTGAAGATGCTTGTAGTTGTCAGCAACCCCCATCGTTGGCATTTCGGGTATGACGGTATTACCAATACTCAACTGAAAGGACAAATCAGTGTTTTCATAGTATCTTTGAGCAATTGATGTTCCGCTTTCCCACGAAAGGGGATGATAAAGAAGGTTATGAGGTTTCAGCACTCCTTGGAAACCACCCTTAAACCAAAATTTGAGTAAAAAGATATGAAGATGTTGTCTGCTTTACTGACATTTCTAACGATTGTCGTGAAGATGTCGGTGCTTCTACTTGTTGTTTGAGTTTGGACTGAAACACTTTTGAAGGTTATAGGCAAGGATTGCTTTTCCAAAATTTCAGCATACTCTGCGAAAAGCCCATCATCAAGTCGGTGAATATCACAAGTGATGATGGGTTGCTCGATGTTCCATAAGAACGAAGTATTCGCTACGGTAAAATCACCACTTAAATTAACGAGGGGTTCATTAGCATCACTGACCAAAGTTAGTTCAATGACAATCGGACAGTATGATAAAGGAATGAAGTTTGATACATTGAAGAAGGGACAAGAAGGTTGGTAATAAACGGTCTTTTTGTTTTTAAACCCTCCGAAATTGTCAGGTTTCGCTTGGTCAATGACATTCTGAACTGTGTTTGAAACTGCGTTCGTTGCCAACTGCGTATATGTCAAAAATCTATTTCCTTCATTGTAAAAGGTCTCACCAAAACCAAGATTGTGAGTATAGTTTCTTGAACCATCATCTTGTAAAATATCCATCATTGCTTCGTATCTATTTAAGTCAGGAATTTCAGCAATAACATTGCTTCCCGCCATTACTCGCATTCGTTGAAAAAATGATGATGGCTTATAGGCAGGTCTTAACTCTTTTGTTCCGTCATTGTCAGCATTGATGAGGGTAAAACCTATCAAAAGACTTCGCAGATTTATCCATTCGTTTGCTCCACCCGTTAGGTTAAAGCGGATGACACTGTTTGAGTTGGATGAGTAAGTAGAGACCGAAGAAGGGTGGAATGTTTTAATGCGTTTGTCTCTAATGTAGGACGCTCCACCTTTTAGTCTATATCGAAGGACATGTTCATTGAGAACATCTGTGATTTCCAATGCTTCCATACTTGTATATATTCTATATAGATTTTTTAAAATATCCGATCTACTTACTCAAGTTATATCAAAGTTATACTTTTTAAATGTATTTTTGGTTTTCTTCCCTTTGTTTTGGGGTTTGTTTTCTATAGGTTTATTTTCGTTGTTCTTTATGTCTTTTCCGCTCTCTATGACCCTCTTGATTTCATTGTATGTTAGATGTTTTTTCTCTTTGGTATTCTCGTTCTTCAACTTCTTCATTTCCTGTCTGTTGTTCTTCCAATATTCCCTTACGACGTCTTCCATATAATATGACTTATATACTGTATATAAAATAAAATTACATTATCTTGTTGATTGGTTAGGTTGAAAAATTATGACAGATAATTTTCTCAACCCAAGCGATTAGACAATAATGTTTCACATTATTGCTCTAATCGGTTCCGCAACATTCTTTTCTGACTTTCCCATATCTCCAAAATGGACGGCGTGAAAGCCGTGATTATACGAAGGGTTATAACTGTTCTTATTGACTGTTATATCCACGCCTCTGTCAAACATACTGACTGGGTCGCCTACTGCCCTGAACCTCGTGTTCTTACTGTCGGTGTTGTCATTGAAACTTACGGTTGGTGTTCCGTAGGTTCTGGTGGTAAATCTTTTGTTATAGTCTTGGTTCAGTTTCATCGTTGTTGCTGACCCCAAGGAATGACTGACAATTGTATCAACATTATCAATGTTGTTTCTGATGAAGTCGTTTGCGGTCTTATACCGCTTTGACCTATGAACCATATGAAAAGGTATGAGTGTGTCGTCCAAGATGTCTCTTGGAAAATCTTTCGTCCCCGCTATGTAAAGGGTTTTATTCTCTGGGTGGTGGTAAAGTCCTAAATATGTTCTGTTGTTGTATGCCCTCTTTAGTCCCGTCTCGTCGTTGATGTTGCTGAACTCCTCCAAGTATTTGTTTCCCTGTTGTATCTCCTTGCTGAATTTCTCCAACAATTCCTTCTGTTTGTTGTTGTGGTTCTTGTTGTATTCTTTACCGTCAATCTCTTTAAAGGGATTTATCCTCTGTAATCGTCCCTGTGTTTTCATATCATCCATTAACCTTTTTTGAAGCATATATAATAATGTATAGATTAAAAAATATGTTCTAAAGTTATTATATCATAAAAAATGAGTAGATTTAAAAAGATATACATAGACAGCCATCACCGAACCCAGAACTCCAACACTAGTAGTGATTTTGAATTCTATTTACCTGAAAGTCAAGAATGTGGGAACGACACCAAACTATACATCCACGAAATCACCATACCTAATTCCATTTATCCAGTTCAAGCGGGGTTAAACAGCAACCTATACTTAAGACTGACGGACTTTTCAAACACCACGGATGTTATAATTGAACTGTTGAGTGCTTCCTATGTCGGTGCTACATTAGCATCAAATCTACAAACAAAGATGAACGAAGCAACAAATGGGTTTCAAGCCAACAACGACTATTTTAGTGTATCTTATGATCTTATGACTATGACACCAACAAAATAACCATCGTTTTGAACTATGTAGATTTTTCGTTTAAGATAATGACCGACTATGAGATGGAATATAATACCATCCAATGGACGGGAACATCTTATGACAGAAATAACTTAAAATCCGTCAATCAGGTTTTAGGAAACTACACCTCATCGTTGAACTATCCGGATTGGACAAGCGGGTATTTGACATTATTAGCGTTGAGAAACTTATACCTTACTTGTAGTGAATTGAGCGACGCTAAACAATTAGGTTCTACTGGTGCTTACAACATCGTTAAGAAAATCCCGATTAACGCCCCTTTCGGTTCAGTCATCTATGACAACGAAATAATAAGCGTAGATTACATCAATGTTTCAAACAGAGTGTTGAGAACACTACACTTCAAATTAGTCAATAGTTATGGTAATGTTGTGGATTGGAACAATGTGAATTGTTCATTCTCCCTGACCTTCATTGAGGACGATTGAGTTGAAGATTTCTTCTATTAACTCACTGGGTATTCTATACAATTCATCTTGACGATGTATTATGTAATCATTACCCCAGTCGCTCTTTTTGCCTGATGGCATCCGTTGGGCTGTTTCTTTATGTCTGTTGTTGATGATGTTTCCACAATTTTTTTTACATAATGGTCTTGGTTTCCAACTGGTTAGGTTCGTCCATATCCTCGTTTTTTTTTCTGTATGGAAACCCGTATTTACAATAATCAATGTCAAAGTAATCAAAGTCTTTCATAAACTCCTGATGCTTCAACAATCCAGTCTGTGGATTTTCTATAAACCATACGGATGGGTTGAAGTATCTGATTATTTCAATGGTCTTTTTAACAATGCTGTTGGCATAATCTATTTTTCTAACACCAGTGGTTTTGGCAATGCTGTATTCAACACAAGGGGGAGAAGCCCAAATGATTTGAAAATTGTTTCTGTTGAATTGTCTGTAATCCCAATTGAGGATGTCGGTATTGATGTTGGCATCCTTCAAGTCCAACGAGACAACATCATAACCTAACTCTTTGGCGACTTTCCCTACACTGCCCGTTCCAGAAAACAGTTCAAGTAATTTCATATTATAAATCTATAGATTTAAAATATGAAACTACGACAGCAACACATAGGAGTTGTTGGTTGGGTCTTTATTGATTTTGTAGTATGTTAAAGTCTCTTCTTTGGGTTGAGTGATTTTACCCGTTGTAATCCACTCAAAGTATTGTTTCCTTTTATCTTCCCACGAACCGACGGGTCTGCCTATCTGCTTCTTTTCAAAGGCTTTGTTTATTCTTTCTTTGTCTTTGTCGTTTGTATTTTCTTTTTTCTCTTCCTTCTTGTTGTTCAGGTTATATTCTATGTTCTTAACAGTGTTCATTATGGTTATGAGGTTCTTATTCATTTTGCTCACCTTGTTCTTCAGTTCTTCCAGTTCTGATTGCTTTACGGGGTCGTCGCTCTCAACATCCACCATACTATTATATATTTATATATCTGATTATTTATTCCCCACCTGCCAGGTGAGGGTTGTTAGATTTTATGTCAGTTGCCTCCTCCTCCTGCTCCTCCTCCTGCTCCTCCTCCTCCTCTCCTCCTCCTCCTCTCCTCCTCCGCCTCCTCCTGCCTCGTCCTCCTCCTCCTCGTCCTCCTTGTCATCCTTGTCGTCCTTGTCGTCCTCGTCGTCCTCGTCGTCCTTGCTCAACTGCGACCCGCGATCCACAGTGTTCCCTGCCGGACCTCAACCACGACCATCCACGCCCAGTGTTCCCTGCCGGACCTCAACCACGACCATCCACGCCCAGTGTTCCCTGCCGGACCTCAACCACGACCATCCACGCCCAGTGTTCCCTGCCGGACCTCAACCACGACCATCCACGCCCAGTGTTCCCTGCCGGACCTCAACCGCGAGTATCCACGCCAAGTGTTCCCTGCCGGACCAGATAGAATGCCAGATAGAATGCCAGATAGAATGCCAGATAGAATGCCAGATAGAATGCCAGAAGATATGTCAGATAGAATGCCAGAAGATTGCCGATAGAATGCCAAGATAGAATGCCAGAAGATATGCCAGAAGATATGCCAGATAGAATGTCCAGATAGAATGCCAGTATCCAGATATGTGCCAGATAGAATGCCAGAAGATATGCCAGATAGAATGCCCCAGATTTGTCATGTCAGATAGAATGCCAGAAGATAAGATAGAATGCAAGAATGTCAGAAGATATGCCAGATGCCAGAAGATATGCCAGATAGAATGCCAGAAGATTTGCCAGATAGAATGCCAGAAAATATGCCAGAAGATAGAATGCCAGATAGAATAGATATGCCAGAAGATATGCCAGATAGAATGCCAAATAGAATGTCAGAAGATATGTCAGATAGAATGCCAGAAGATATGCCAGAAGATATGCCAGATAGAATGCCAAACAGAATGTCAGAAGATATGTCAGATAGAATGCCAGAAGATGTGCCAGTAAGAACATGTATAAATGTCATGGTGGGGATCACACGAAGTAAAGTAATTTAGATATATATTTATTTAGATATTTATTTATCAATTTGCTTTCACGCAAAATCTACTCTTTACACCATTTTGTGAGAAACTTTTTAATTCATATCATCTATTGACTTTCTACCGCTACTTCTTGGAGTTCCCATTACATCACTTATCATTCTATTTCTGTTTGCTTCTTTGTCCTTGTCTTCTGGTGTAATCTGGCGGTTAAAACTAAAACTGATGCTATGGTCTTCACTTTCTAAAACAATTTCGCCGTCATCATCCTTTTTGACATTCATTGTTTTATCATTCTTGCTGATTTTGAAACTACAGGGAGAACATTTACATTTAATACCCTTGGGGTTTATTTCAACTTCATTTCTCATCTGTAGTTTGCCCTTAGGGGCATTCAAATACAATGTCTTTAGATGTCAGTTTTTGTTCCTCATTCAGATTGACAACAGCAGGTTCTTCATCTGAAAGTTCAAAATCCTCAGGGATTGGTTGCTTTTTGATTGTGTTAGTTTTCTTTTTCGGCATCTATTTTATATTTGAGAAAATTTAAAACAATTTTAATCAGTTCCAATGTGTGCCTACAGCATCTCTTCACCCTGTTGTCGGTGATGACTGGATATTTCGTGTCATCAACAACCCTATTTTCAATCTCTTCTATTGTATCAATGTAGGTTTCATACTCGTTCATCCTGATTAATTATATATAATTAGAAAATATCATCAACATACATTCTAATTATACTATACAGGACTTTTCTTTTGCGACACGAAGATTTCTACTGGGGGTGGGTAGAACGAAAATGTCGGGGGTTCAATCAAAAAGATTTGTCAAAAGAAAATGCACAAACGAATTCATCTTCTATTGCTTCGTTTTGTCAGTCAGAAGGACGCAGAGTTCAAAACTAATTAATGTCTTATGCGGACTGAAAAGCAACTGTCCCATTTTCACCCGACACCCTTTCAAGGTAAAAAAGGTTTCCTTTTCAATATCATATATCGGAAATTTATTTCTAAATACTTTTAATATGATAAATATAAAGCCTTACAAACACAAAGAATATAATTGTAAGCAGTCATCCTATGGGTATATGGCTTGTCTTCCAGCAAGGATTTTACTGAATGCTCCGTCGGGAACGGGTAAAACGGTTGCTTTGACAAACTTGGTCTTGGACATCTACAAGGGTTGCTTTGAGAAAATCTACATTTTTTCACCAACCATCTTCATTGATGACAACTGGACGGTTGTGAAAAAATACATTGACAAAGAAATGGACATCAAACACACAGATGAAGACCCCATTTACTTTGACACCTTTGAGGAGAAGGACTTGAAGAACGTGATAGACACGCAGGAAGGAATAATAAAGTATATGAAGGAGAAGGATTACAAACACCTATATAACATTATATAACATCTGTATCATCATAGACGACTGGGCTGACAACGAAAAGGTGGTCAGGAAGAACAAGGAGTTAATCAAACTCTTCACCAAAGGTCGGCATTGGTATATCTCAACTTTTATCACATCGCAATCCTACACACAAATATCGCCAGTTGTTAGGAAGAATGCTACACAACTTTTCATCTTCAGGCTTCGTAATCAAAAAGATTTAGATGCCATTTTGGAAGAATTGAGCGGGTTGTATGACAAGAAAACTTTAGACAAGATATACCGAGTTGCCACGAATGACAGGCACGGTTTTTTATACATAGATTTGATGGAAAGCGACAAGAAGAAAATGTTTTACAAAAACCTCAATCAAAGAATTCAAGTGGAATAATAATGCTACAAAATTATTTGATCATCTAATAATATATGGCAAATTATTATAATATAAATAGGAGCGTGGAGGCATACGAGTTTAGAACAATAGACCCAAATAATGGACAGTTAAGGAACATCCTTGACATCGCAGGAAGTGGTGGTGGAGGGGGTGGTAGTGTTGATTTAACCAATTACTATACAAAAGCAGAAACAAACAACCTATTCACCCCTTATTATGATAGTGGTGAAGTTGATGGTTTATTCACAAGTTATTATACAAAAGTTGAAACCGATGGTTTATTTACCCCTTACTACACAAAAGTTGAAACCGATGGTTTATTCACCCCTTACTATACAAAAGTTGAAACCGACGGTTTATTCACCCCTTACTATACAAAAGTTGAAACCGATGGTTTATTTAGCCCTTACTATACAAAAGCTGAAACCGATGGTTTATTTACCCCTTATTATACAAAAACTGAAACCGATGGTTTATTAAACAATAAATTGAATGTCAGTAATCTCGAAATAACAGGTGTTTTGAAGAGTAATGACTTTGATAGTAAAAATAGTCTGTCTAACATACTGTTTAAACATAACAATGCTGTTTATTTAGAATATGATTATGATTACGATACTAACGGTGGTTTAGCTTTAGGAAAACCATTGGCATTAGCATCAAGTTTAGATATACCATTGAATAGTAAATTACTTTTTCAACATACCGACAGTTATATAAATGAAACTTTAAACGCTGGAAACTTTTTGAATTTTGTAATGAAAGAACAGACAGGTCAAATTGACTTTTATGTAGGCGACCCCGCTACTGCTTCTAATTTAGTTATGACATTAGCAAATGATTTAATAACATTTCATAAAACAACATCACCCGCTATTGGGGGTGGCGGTGTTGATGATACTAATTTAGTCAAATATACTGGTGAGACATTACAGACAATAGAAGGCAATTTAGTTATAGGTGGTGGTGCTCAATTTGGAAGTTTTGACTTAACGGTCAATGGAACTTCTTATTTTCTTTCAGGTATAGAGTTAGGCCTTGGAGGGACAGTTGTTTTAGGAACTGGTAAAGGTTATATCCGTTCTATCAATATAGGGAGTGGCAATACTGGTTATGATTATTGTATTTTTGCTTCTGGTGGATTACATCGGTTTTATGTTGGTGGTAGTCCGTTTCCTCAACACTTAAAATTTCAATTATCAAACACACAGGCGTATTTTAATGTTGATGTCGTGTGTCATACTGAATTACAAACCGATATTATCAATACAAAAAATGCTGGTAATGTTGATTTAGTCTTTAAATATGAAGTTTGAAGGAACGCTACAAGCAGTGGAACTAACAAAAGGTGCTAAATCAAACACTTATGATAGTATCGGTAATGCTGATGTCAGTTTTAGAAGGAACACCATAGATTTTATGTATTTCAGAAATGGAAATGTAGAGGTGAATACAGGTATATCATTACTTGCTGAAAGTGGTAAGTTTGATGTAATTGATAGTGCCACTCCTACTAATGTAGTATTTAAAAGGGGCGGTGTTAATTTCTTTACATTAGACGGCACTAAAAATATCATTGATGTTTCAACAGGTAGGGCGTTGTCGTCTCAATATATTTAAGGAGACTATTTTATCCATAGAAATGTTGGTGCTGATATGGTTTTTCAAGGTAGTAATACAACAGATGACGGTTCAGTAGAATATATGAGATACAGAAAAGCAGATGAAGATGTTAATTTTTCAAAAGATATATATGTCAATCAAGACAAAAAGGCATATCTTCATAAAGAAACTGGTAAGAATAGTTATATATTTAATGAAAATACAGCAGGTGTTAATCATTTCAAGTTAATCAATGAAGACCCTAACGGGGACATAAGATTTTATGCTAATGGTAGTGTAAGACTTTTCGTCACTCCATCAAAAGTTTCTGTTCCAGCACCTTATACATTAGAAGGGGATTTAGTAGATACATCCGATTTTACTAAAAAATATGACATTAAAAGTATTGAGCATAATTTCACTGACATAGTTAAACAAATTGAACCTAAAGCTTTCAAAATGAAGGAAGAAAAAGAAATAGGAATGACTAGAAACCATCTTGGATTTATTGCTGATGATTTAATGAATGTAATACCTCCTGAATGGGAAGATATTGTTAGGGTTGATGATGAAGGTATTAAGAAGTTAAGTTATATAAAATTATCAGGTATATTGTGGGGAGTATGTAGAGAGCAACAAACAAAGATAGAGCATTTAGAAACCCGCTTATTTGAAGTTGAAAACTTCATCGAAGATTTTGTCAAGCCTAAAGCAAAGGCGAAATCCAAATCAAAGAAATAAATATCTAAAACCATATATATATAGGTAATGGGCAATTCAAACAGCGGTGTTGAAAACGACTACCTTGAACAAATCAAAAAGATAGACGAAGATGAAAAGACCCGAACAGATGTTTTACTCATCAAGAGCGTAACAGAGTTGGTGGGAAGAGTGGAGAAACTGGAAAAGGAGAAACAAAACAAACTGATATATCAACTACCGAAACTACAACTCTGTAATTGGAGTTTGATATGAACAATTGATAATATTATTGTTAAATTATTAATTGGACAGTGAGTAGTGCCCATAGGGGAGACTGTCAGTATCGTTGAACCAATACCTTTTGTTGTCATAAGATGTTAAACCGGCCTTGCTTTGGTTTATACTGTAGATTTGGTGGTTCTTACTTCTGATGGCATTGAAATTAACATTCTTTGGTATGTGTTCGTGGAGTGTTGCTTCGTAGTCTTTCATATCTAAATCCCGTTTGACTTTCAGTTTTGGAACACCCTTTGCTTTCTTTTCTGCTTTCTGTTCGTTGAAGACTTTTAGACAATACATTTTAGGACGCAAAGCAATGAAGTTTGTGATGATTTTTCCATCCATCTCGTCCTTGAATTTGCCAAGGATTTTTTTGTTAGTGGCATCATAGCAAGGGTGGTTTTTATCATAACCGCTGAAGTCCATATAATCCTTTATTCCTTTCCAATCTTCATAGATGTCTTCGGTGAAAGTTTGTATAACATAACTGTCGGTGTCAGTATATATTAGTCTTACATCATCCTTATACCTTGCTTTTAAGACATCATAGTAGAAAGAATACATATGAACCTTTGAAAGGTGTAAAATTGACATTCCCAAATAGATAGGTTTATCCAACTTCAATACGGTTTTTGTTTTTTCCACTCCTGCCAGTTCTTCATTTATAATATTGCATCCTTTGTAGTTAGGATTGTTGATACATTTTTGTATCCTCTCCTGCGTCGATACTAATTCAAAGTCAATGTGGTTTCTGACATTCTCCATCGTTTTTCCATAGACAGCGTTGTTCATCAATTTAAACATATCTTTCTCAAAATCACTCTTTGCCACTTTTCGCTTTTCAGTGTTAAAATCTATCCAAGGTTTCAACCAACATCTCTGTTTGAACTTCACCCCTCTATGAACTTGTTTGATTTTCATACCCTTTTGAAGGTAAAACTGTAATGCCTTGATATGGACTACATAGTTGGTTTTATCCATTTGGTTTAGGATAAGTTTTGGTTGTTTCTCATCCCTTGCCTCCTTGCCATTATAGTAATGTCTATGTAGTTCCCTTTGGTGCTTTGAAAGTAGTTTCTCTTCAACCTTCATATTTTCAGGTGCTAATGGGTAATCCGCTTGTTCATCCTGTATTTCCTTTGGATACTCTAAATCAACTTCCAGTATGTAGGCATTGTCATCGTTTTCATTCCAGTCCATTATCATCTTTTCTGTCAGTATCTCTTTTATCCACTTCACTTTTCCTATGGGTAGTTTCATTGACATTGCCAGTCCATAAAGGTTATTAGCATCTAAATAATTGATGTAGTTGGTAGGCGGCTGATAGAACGCCGCCTGCTTTTCTGCGTTTTTCTGTTTCTCCTCTACTTTTGGTCACGCTTTCTGGTTCTTTTTCTGGGGTGGGGTGGGGTGGGGTATTAACGTCCTGTTCCGAGTGCGTGGAACATGCTCCTTTCTAAGACGCTCTTGATGTTACGCTGTGCACGGTTCCCTGGTGTGGGGTGGGGTAGGGTGGGGTGGGGTATTAACGTCCTGTTCCGAGTGCGTGGAACATGCTCCTTTCTAAGACGCTCTTGATGTTACGCTCTGCACTTTTCTCTAGGAACTTTTGACACGCTCTTGATGTTACGCTCTGCACTTTTCCCTAGGAACTTCTGACACGCTCTTGATGTTACGCTTTGCACTTTTCTCTAGGAACTTCTGACACGCTCTTGATGTTACGCTTTGCACTTTTCTCTAGGAACTTCTGACACGCTCTTGATGTTACGCTTTGCACTTTTCCTTAGGAACTTCTGACACGCTCTTGATGTTACGCTTTGCACTTTTCCTTAGGAACTTCTGACACGCTCTTGATGTTACGCTTTGCACTTTTCTCTAGGAACTTCTGACACGCTCTTGATGTTACGCTTTGCACTTTTCTCTAGGAACTTCTGACACGCTCTTGATGTTACGCTTTGCACTTTTCCTTAGGAACTTCTGACACTCTCTTGATGTTACGCTTTGCACTTTTCCTTAGGAACTTCTGACACGCTCTTGATGTTACGCTTTGCACTTTTCCCTAGGAACTTCTGACACGCTCTTGCTGTTACGCTTTGCACTTTTCTCTAGGAACTTCTGACACGCTCTTGCTGTTACGCTTTGCACTTTTCCCTAGGAACGTCTGACACGCTCTTGATAGGATTCTACTTCTTTTATTTTACCTATTTACCATTATACTTATTAGTTTTACTATCTTATTTATATTACATAGCATTCTATGTCCCAGGTTTATGTAAGGGAAGCTTTGGTTCCAAGCTGCACCCTGAAATCGATACTTTGATCAAACAATGGTTGTACAGAAATTCGGCACCTGGCGCCACTCCTATCGAAGTGTATCAAAATTTAACTCACGTCCTGCCAAGCTTGTGATAAAAAGAAATGAACACTTACACATAAAACATTGCAAAAACGAAGTAGTTTTTCGCAGGATTTGAAAGGGTCCAAAAAATGGACGAAAGCAAAAAACCCTGAGAAAACACAGGGAAAGTGAACTCGCAACAGTTGGAAAAACAGGCGGCGTTCTATCAGCCGCTTTCCATGTAGTTAGATGGTCTGTTTTCATCATAGTCGTCCATCATATACTTACTATTTGCTTTTGCTTCCTTATGACTTACCTGACACATACCACCTCTCAAACCCTTCTCAATCATCTCATACATCTCTTGGTCAGTTAAAGGGTCTATTTCAACACCAGTTTTTAGAAGCATAGCATCCCAAGCAAAGTTAGGAAGGGTAAAATAATATGCGGGGTCTAAACCGTAGTATTCCAAACAAAGGTCTCCAAAATTTTCAAAGACATCAGTGAGCAAAAGAACATCGGTTCTCAAATACAAATCGTGGTATTGTCCAACATTTCTTATACCGAAGTGTTCTCATATCCTTTGTGCCCTTTCATACTCATCATCTTCAATATTACTTTCGGTGAGATTACTGTAGAATGCCTCTTTCGGGGGTAGGTGCTTTTCCCTGAACTTATCAAATGAATTGAAATAGTCGTATGGATATACCCCTTTGTCAGTTAGTAAATCTAAATCCTCATCATTACTCACATAAGGGTTTCTTTTGCTAAATTTGAAGTTGTTTTGCCAGTTTTGTTTCTTCTCTCCGTCTTCATACTTACTCAACTTCACCAACTTATCCAACGAAGACGATAAGAATGAAAAACTGTCTTTGAAACAAAGATTTTTAAATGCGAATGTTATGAACTTCTCACTATTCTGTGCTATTACATCTATCTTACCCCTTTCTGATAGTTCATTTGCCCTCTCAATGATTAAATGACTGTCATAGTTCTTGAGGTTATGAAGGAAAACGGGGATTTTATAATATCTCATTGAAAACTGTAAATTACAGTCATCGTGGGCACAACCCCTATACTTACCTGTAAAACGACAATGGTCTCTAACCTTTTTATCACCTTCTTTGAAGTCTTTACCGCATATAAAGCATTTCTTTGCGGTTTTAAAGTCCCTCCAGTCATCTGCCCTCATAATGATTTCCTTGTTTTCCTTCATCTTTTCCATTATCTCATTTTTTACTTCAATAATCTTTTGGATAAAAACATCCATACAATCCTCCCCTCTGTGAAGGAAAGGCTTTGATGAACCATCAATGCTATTGACAACATTTATCATAAAACCGCAGGGTCTGTGATGTTGGTATTTATCAGTCTTAACTTCTTTAGTTGAAACTGTCCCCGTCCTTGTGGTTAAACATTCAAGTCAGCATAGATGACAAAAGGTGCTTTCAACTCTTTGTAGTGATTTTTGAAAACCATAACGTCCTCTTCATTAGGCATCTGTATCTGTTGCCCTTCAACTGCCATACATCCCTTTTCAACGTGTTCATCAAGAAGTTCTTTTGTTAAAAAGCCGTGTTGGCAGTGAAAACAGTGATGTTTCTTTGGTTTCATTTTGTTCCTTTGACTTCCTATTATTTTATCATAATCTTTGATGAATACATAATGGTAGTCATCCCCATCCTCCAGTTTTAGAAGACTGACTTGATGAGTTGCTTTTGATACTTTAGACTGTCTGTAAAGTAGGATGGACTGCTTCCCTTCTTCGGGGTCGAGAAAATAAACATTCACTGCTATTTTTCCTCCGTTGTTTTCTTCAAATGTATCTATATCAACATCTGACGAAGGAAAATTGACATTATCCCAGTTCAGTTCATCATTGAGGTTTTTGTAGTGAGACACCCTTTCGGGGTGGTCTTTTTCATAAACCTTACATATACCACATTGAACGGAATACTTGAAACACTTTTCATCTTGATTTTTGATGTTGATACAGGCTTTTTTGTTTGAAACCCATTTAGGTAATGGAATGAACTTACCCCCACGAGTTGGATTGTATTTGTCATAGTTGAACTTCAGTTTATCAATCTGGGTTATGACTAGTCCACTCTCCGACACTTCCATCACCTCCGCTTGGTGCTCTACATCGTTTGCCATCTGATTAAGAATATTGGGTATTTCACCCTCGTTGGTGATGTTGTATCTTCTACTCTTGATGACTTGTCTTACATCTTCATTAGTCTTCTTGCTCTTCAAAGTGGCGAAGACCTGTAGCATAACCTTCATTCCATTATGTTTCCTCAAATACTCTTTTAACCTCAAATCTTGGTATTTGAGATACTGTAGTGCCTTTATGCCTCTAACCCTGATGTTAGTGATGGCATACGAATTGACATAACCTTTGAAAGCAGATTGTTCGTTGGTGGTGGTTGCTTTGTATCTCATTTGAATGCCTGTGAGTGCTTTGTTCTTGTCCAGATTGACCCATCTAATGCCTCTCTTCTCTTTCAGTTCATACTTTTTGTAGTCCATTGTCTGCTTAATCTTGTTGAATTTCGTTATCAACCTCTTTGAAATGGGTTTCCCCCTTTCAAAGTAGGTTTTCTCTCCAATCTTGAGTTTCTTGAGTTCTTCTCCATTCCGTTTCAATATCTCACCCTTTTCGGATGAGAAAAGAGAATCTAAAACAATCTGCTGTGAAGTGTCCATTATAGTACAATCTATATTATTATAATCTTCTGTTTCTTTAAGTAGTTTTTCAGTGTGAATTGTTTGTTGAGGAAGTTGTGGTTGATTGGATTGATTGTCTGATTGGTTTTTAACATATAACATTTCTGTTGAATGTTTCAACCTTGTATCCTCTGCCATTTACTCTATACCCTATAAGGTGGCATTTCTTTAAGTAGTTTTGGGCTCTGGTTGCCTGTTGGAATTTTTGGGATTGGGGTTGGACTTCAACATAAAAACCTTCTCAATAAAAATGATTGTTATTGAGAAAATTTTGGATGATTAACACTGGCATCTTTTCCTCATACAAATGTTGGTTTGAGGATGTTTTGATAGATTGGATTTGGACGAAATTGTCCGTCCGCAGTCGGGACAGGTGAAAGGGGTTGATAACTTTTGTTGATAATATTTTGAAAAGTATTTTGGGTCGTTGGGTTTCTTGTCATAAGTTCCGTCGGGTTGCCATCTTGTAGAGGTTTGCATTGTGGGTTCTTGATCTGTTTCTGGATTGAGTGCTTCAACCATCTGGTCAAAGATGTCCTCATCCATTTCTTGCTTCTTACCATCAATTACTAAATAGCAGGGCATATCAAATCTTAATTACATAAGGCGACTAGTCTTTAAGTATTTTTGGGTCTTGTGTTGGGTGTTGTGGTGTTGGCTTGATAGATTTTATGCCAGATTGTGCGGAAAGTCTCATATCATTTTAATGTCAGAGCTGTGAGAACTTGCTGTTGGGACGCCAACCACGTCGTTGATGGTTGAGGTCGGCATTGATGAGAAGCACGTGTAAATAAGTATATGTATATATCATATGTCTGTAGAATAAAATCCGCCACAACACCAACTGGGGGTATGCATTGAAATTTCCGCGCCCATCCACTCCATCCCAATGGTCAAGACCAGCACTGCGAAACCTTCTGAACAAACGGGGGGATGAATGAATAGGAAGGCGGGGGGGATATACTATACAATGTGTGGGATGCGTGGGTTCAACTATGCGTGATATCGTGTGATATAACCGAGGGATTGGGATGTGTCCCCCAAAAAAAAAGTTGAACTCATCAACCCGAAATTCAGGGTTTGAAGACTATTTGGTATGTCATTCCATTCAAGGCCTTGGTTGAACCACCGGGTGCCACCTTTCAAGCTTGCGTTCTCCCTGATGTTGTCTCAACCTCAAAGCAAATGAAGTGAGCAAGTTGAAAAAGGCTGCAGGAGGAAATTGAACGCAATCAGGGTTTTGAATGGGAAATGGGTGAAATCAACACCAAATGTCAATGTTTGGAGGCTTTACTGTTCCAAAGCGTGGTTAAAATGCAGTGTGAAGCTCTGACCATCGCAAAGGAGATGCAAAACCTCAAATGCAAAGCATCAACAAACTGACAGGTAGCAAATACCATGACACAGCGCCGTTGTTTTCCCCTGAGCCAGGTAGTCTTGCAATGGGTTAGGCTGTCAAGCACAGACGCCACTGGGGTCGCAGCACTCACACTTCTGTGTGCAACTGCACTGACCAAAAATAGCTGCCGCACGGGCTGCCACACGTGTGTGTGAGGCATTTAAGTAACCATCATCGGATACAGTTAATTTTGCCTGTCGACGAGAAGAAAGTCTTCTCAAGTTTGGTACCCAACGATTTTGACACCACATTCAAGACGCTCTCAGTCCTTGAAAACCAAACAAGCGTCAAATGCTAGGAAAAAAAGAAACCACAACCGCAAGCATAGTAAAGCACTCTAAACATGACAACAATAGCATGCATTCCAAGCACAACTCAGAAGAATAGATGGACCGCACAGACAAGAAAGATAAGAAAATGATGAATAAATGAAAAACAAAAGAACCAATATCTATCTATCCATTAATATATATATATATATACTGATGGGTAAAATTGGGAAAAAAAACAGGAAAAAAATCAACCCAGATACTGTGCCAGATCATTTGTTTCCTCATCCCCATATGGGGTATGCCCAATTTTTACTCCCAGCTGTTGCTGGAAGTGGGCGTAGTTGCGCATGTCCAAAATATGGCAATGCCATATTTGGTCCAGCTCGTCAGAGGGAGAGTATTTCCTAGTTTTTCCACCCAAGCAGAATTTCTGGCACCAAAAACAGACCTGAAAAACAAAGCCAAATAATGTTAAGAAAACAAAACTGCCAGAAATGTATAGAAATGTCAAGTCTCTTCATGGGCGCCAGCAATTTCGCAGCGTACCAAATCTTCAGAGCCCGCTCTGCAAGCACCACATACTCCTGCTCTGGAACTGGAAGCTCTCCCATGCTCGCAGGTCTTTGTCGCACTGCGCAATTGGCATACTTGCTGAAATTCCATACTTGCAGCTTCTCAATCTGGACGTTCAGCGTGTTTTGGTCTGGCTCTGAAGTCACAGTCGCGCTGTCTGATGCCTTCGCATGCATGGAGGCGACAGCAAGCACGAAAAGGCTCAACACCATAGCTGGCATCACGAAGCTTTCGGATATGCGTTGAACCTATGGAGCTGGCAGCAAAACACTGCGTCGGAAGTGACGCTTAAAAAATGCAAGGTCGGATGTGAATGACAACATCCCAGATTTGCACTTCCATCCCATCCCATCTGAGCATCCCGACAACGAAACCAAGAAGGCCAAAATTAAGACGGAGCAAAACGGCGGAGCAATGAGCCATGGAGGACGGAGTGGGAAAATTCTAATAGCAACAACAATCATCACCCTCATCCAATCACAATATCAGTGAAAGTTACAGGCCAAAATGTTCCCCAATCCCCACAGGAAAAAATCAAAGGCGAGGATGAAACATTGAACAAGAACATAAAATCATAACACCCTCAACAAAACCTACCCTCATTCAATCCAAACATTATTACAACAACCTCAACAAAACATTTAGCAAGATAATCAAGAAGAAACAGTCAAACATTTCAGATTACAAGATTGAACAAAAACATAACAGCCTCCCACCTAACCTCTAACCTGTCCTGTCCTAGTTTCCCTGTTTTACCATTTTTTTCTGGGAAACGAACCCCTGGCAGGCAGCCATTGCAACCATGACAAATGGCGGTAAACAAGGCTTGGGCTGTTCGTCCAAATCGATCCTGGCTTGCAGACCTGCAGCCACCACCTGACCCCACAGATTCGGCACAAATCCAGGGGTTTCAAGGGCTTCACCATGGTTCACCTGCCTGCTTGGAGACGGCCTCATCAGCCTCACCGGCAACTCATCAAAGTTGCCGGACAATCTTCCAGGAACCATCAGCAACCATGACCAAGTGTTTAACATTCCCGTATCGTATACCCAGTCCACACCGTCAACACCCTAGTTGTAGTGGCTCCAGTCATCATTTTGAGGCCTCCAATTCAGCAGTTAGCAGTTTCATCTCAGCATTGGCCACGGCGCTCTGAGCAGCCTGACATCAATGCCATGGGAATGGGATGCCTGGGGGCAAACGCCCACCCCTCAAATTGGAGCATGGAACGAACCAAGCGTAGGAATGTAATGGAAGCAAAGTAAAATCATGGAAAATCGTGAGAAAATCTTCTGATTGTTTTTTGGGTGATAGGAACTCCAGTTCTTTACCAATGGCTTGCCCTCCCACTCCCGGTTGCCCGAATGTTAGCCAACCCGCCATGGTCGGCGGGTCTTCCAACATCTTCCAACCTGCACTTCCGCTTCAGCGTCTGACACTGCGGTGCGGGCAGTTTTCAGTGCCTCTTCCTGGTTCTCCTGCAGTCAGATTGGGACCAAGGAAAAAAGAGGGAAGGACCGTCATCCGCAAACTAAAACGCAAGTACCAGCAACAAGAAATGTCCCAAAAATCGCTGTCCTTGTCAGACTTGTCAGATGCATCCTTCTCGTCTTCGGATTTTGAGGCATCCTCACTACCAGCCTCCTCCGACTCTTCGGCACTTGCCGACTCTGCATCTGATTCCTCTTTCTCTGAGGCAGGTCGTTCCTGGGACCTCGTTCGCCGAAAATGATGCAGATGGAGGAAGGCGAACATGTATATATATATATACACACGGAGATATCACCAGATATCAACATATGTGCTAGGGTCAAGACATGGTATATGGTTATGGTCATCCCATTTCATGGGAATCCAAACATGCTGAGTCCCTGTCGCTTTCCTTCTCCTCCTTCGACCATGGCGACCACCTCGCCGTCTGCGCCCTGACGGTCCAAAGAAGAAAGGCCCTGGAAGTATTGCCACGTGCCAGTATATAGATTCCTCAAACATCCTCAAACCTTCTTTCAACATCTATCATCTATCATCAACATCCTATTGCCATCTATCATCTATCATCCAATGTCTATCATCTATCCTCAATCATGAGCATCATCATCGTCGTCGTCGTCGTCGCCGTCGTCGTCGTCGTCATCATCGTTGCCGTCGTCATCATCGTCATGGTCATCGTCATCATCATCATCGTCGTCATCGTCGTCGTCGTCGTCGTTGTCGTCGTGGTCATCGTCATCATCGTCGTCGTCGTCCTCATCGTCATCATCGTCATCATCAGTTTCAGTATCGGTCATAGCTCTGAGATAACCCCTGACTCTGTGCAGATGTATGTATATATATATATACATATACATATATATATGTATGTATGTATGTATGTATGTATGTATGTATGTATGTATGTATGTATGTATGTATGTATGTATGTATGTATGTATGTATGTATGTATGTATGTATGTATGTATGTATGTATGTATGTATGTATGTATGTATGTATGTATGTATGTATGTATGTATGTATGTATGTATGTATGTATGTATGTATGCACTGTATGAATACATAAGCAATCTTTGAAATATAACATATAAAAATAACAATACATTCCATGAACTAAGAACAGAAATTATTAAAAAACAATCAGAATCACATTTTAAAAATCTATCTATATATCTATCTATCTATCTATCGATCTATCTATCTATCTTGAATCTAATCTATCTTAAATCTAATCTATCTTAAATCTAATCTAATCTACAGTAATCTAATCTAATCTAATCTAATCTAATCTAATCTGTCTATCTATCTATCTATCTGTCTATCTATCTATCTGTCTATCTATCTATCTATCTATCTTAAATCTAATCTAATCTAATCTAATCTAATCTAGTCTGTCTGTCTGTCTATCTATCTATCTATCTATCTTAAATCTAATCTAATCTAATCTAATCTAATCTAGTCTGTCTGTCTGTCTGTCTGTCTATCTATCTATCTATCTATCTATCTATAATATGAAAAGAAGAAGAATGATACAATAGCAGTGTGTATCTGATAGAAAAGTCATGAAGAATGATAACCATATATGATATATTATGATGATATTATGATATAACCATTTATGATATCATACAATAAGTATTAATAAGTGTCTTCCCATGTCGACAAGTCTCCCACCTCGCCGTCTTCCATGACTCGGTGCTCTTCTGCGCCCCCGGTGCCGTCGTCCATGGCCCGTGTGGCCGTCGTGGCGACGTCGTCGACCTCGGCCTGCGGGGCGTTGCGAAGCATATTTCGTGTGTAAAATATGTAAAATCATGTGAATTCCTGCAATATCATTGACTTACCATGTAAATCCATGTAAAATCCGATTGGAATCAAAGATATCAAAGCAAAAAAAAAGGTCACATAATGCCAACTGGCCATGCTTCCAACATCTTCCAGCATCTTCTTCACCACATACCATGGTGTCATTTTGCAGTGACACAGCCGTTGGAAGACAGGGCTCGCTTGAACTTTTCCCTAGGGCACCGCGTCTCATCACTTTGGCGAATGCCTCGTATGTACACAATTTACGGCAGGGCCCCTTTCTGTGATGCACGTATTCTGCGATCACACCTAACTGCCGCACTAGTGAAACATCATGGCCTTAATGCCACTAAAAAAAAAAAGAATTTCAGCGATCCCGAAGCCCTTAATCCAAAGAGTACCAGGGCCACAAACCCAGCGGCTTCAGGGTTCGAACATGTCACCTGCACGACTGAGATGGAACGATGTTTCAGCTTTAAGTACTTGAGTTCATTATATAACTTATATCTGGACACTTCAACATTTCAACCCATCTAATAAAATATAACAAAATGATCCATTAATTGTATATTAATGTGAATCAAATATAGTCACCCATATATCTATATTTACCAACCCATATAATGCATATATTAATATTTATCATGGGGGATGCCCCACTCTATATATAGCCATCCAATGGGCAGCCCAACGGTTGCAAAACAAAAAAAACATGCGTCTCAAAGCTTCAGTAAACACTGGAGATGAAAAACCAGTATAAGAAATGTTGATATGTGTCATGGTTTTTGGACATTATTTTTTCCATGATAAATATATATTATTCATTCCTATATTAAATAAAAATATATATATGTGTGTGTTATAGCATATAAATAGATATTCATCATTATTCATCCCTCAATCTATGTAATTTCTTCATCAACTTCTTTTTCCAGGCCGCTCTGCACCTACGAGATGGTCCGAGACTTTCAGTAAAAGCTCTGCTGCACAGCAGGCAGCGATGCTGCTACCTGCGAATGGCTCGTGGTTTGAGCGAAGGAGGGATAGAAACAAGGAAAAGGACAGGTTTTGCAGATGGTAAAGAGAACAAATAAAGGAAAGCAAACTAGATTTTTCAGCAGAGAGCCCAAGAAAATCCAGAGATCGAGAAAAGAAAAGAAATAAAAGTTGAATGAATGATTTATCATCATTTCATCCCCTCCCTATAAAAATGTATGACCGAGCTGCCTGAAGAGGGTGTGTCCTCCACATCATCCAACTCCTGCTGAAGACTATAGAGGCGCTGATGCCTCGGCTCTGTGGACCGAATGTGCTAGGAATATGTTTTGGAAAGTTGTTGTCGGGAACACCTTTGGGGCTACTTTCTATGATTTGTGGGCTCTGACATTGCTTAGATCCCCTCATTTCAAGGCCCGGACAGTGCTTAAATCATTCAGTTGAAAATGAGTGTGGCTCCAAAACCGCCAAGGAAATCAAAGTCTCACACCATCCAACTCTGTTCCTTTGTGTTCCTGCTCTCTGGTCCAAAATGGATCAAGTTGCACTTCCGTTGTAGCTTGCCATGCCATCTGCTGTGCTGCCAACGATCGCGCTGTCAGATCACTAGGCACTTCCTCAGAATGACAATCTCGAGGACAGTCACATGGGGCTTTGCCCACTTTGGGGCTCACCGGTTTATCTCCATCGCCCTCTCCAAGAGTTCAATGTGTCTACTTATATTTATTTGTCGTATTGATATATACGTTCTGTGATATATTCGTCATTTACAATATTCATAGCATATATTAAATACATTTACATTCATATATACAATAGTGTTAAGTGTGTTACTAACATCATCCGCACTATCACTTCATGAACCGTCGAGATTCTGAGGCAGACCTCGATGACAAGGCGACGCAAACAGCCCCGTCCGTCGCTTCTGGAGTGCAGTCTTGTCCTCGCCGGGGTTCCATGCTACATAGATATGTATATTATATATGTTAGAGATATATACATATATACATATATATATATATATGTGTGTGTGTGTGTGTTTGTGTGTGTGTAAGTATAGATATCGCATGTAATTATACAGTATCCAACTGCATCATTCTACTATTATATACTATAAAGGATAGATAGCTGAAAGAAATTGAAAGAATGGGGTACCAAAGGCTACCACAACTTCGGGTAGGTTCAGCAGTGTGCAGCATCAAGCCATTCATGGCATGTTAGTAATTTTCCTAGCGGAAGGATGGTCCCAGCCTGCATCGCCTGGGCTGGCGTCTGATTGGTGACATTCTGGGTCTTCCAAGGTTGGTGTTTGAGGCACCACGGCGTCAATCTCTGCGTCAATCTCCGCGGCTGGTGCCTCATTGGCCCTGCCAGCATCAAGCGATACGTCTGCTTCAGCAGTCCAGCCTGCAGCCAACCATGGCGTTCACCGAGACCAATGGGATAGCTAATGGCCTAATGGATGGTGATATTGTTTTTGAATATCGCCATCGCATAATTGTATGAACGCAGTATGATCAGTATGGATCAGTATGGTCTCTAATTGCGTTGTCGCATTGTTCACCACATTAAATCAGGTATCAGACTCGCGGCGTCCCACTTGCCTGCATCTGAGATCACTTCTTCCTCGTGTTGCTCATTGCACTCGGCCGCTTCCAAGGTCAATGTGAGATCTGTTGGACTTGCGTCAATCTCCACATCTGCCGCATCTGCTGCATCTTCCACATCTGCCGCATCTGCTGCATCTTCCGCATCTGCCGCATCTGCCGCATCTGCCGCATCTGCAGCATCTGCCGCATCTGCTGCATCTGCCGCATCTGCAGCATCTGCCGCATTCGCACTAGGTGTGCCTGGTTCTCCTTCAAGCTCCTCCTCTAGCACGATTGGGTTCCATCCTGCCAGGCAAGGCAGACGCATATGTTTGAATTCACTGGCTCAATATGGCTCAACCAAAGAACAGGTGCGCACACAGCCGTTGTCTAGCAGGATTGCGTTCAAGTCCCTTTCATCTTGACATATCTTGACGTGTTCCCTCCAGCCTGGAACCATATTCTCTGGGCATCGGGAGCCTAACCAGAAGGGCGTCTCAGGGATTCTAATCTCCGTTGCTCTCGGCACTTGAGAGCCACGTCCCTTTGCTTCATCTTTGAGCAGATCTTTGAGCGTCAGGGGTCCTGTCACCAGAATGCACCACACATGACCATCATCAAGGACATTTTCTTCCGCGATTGTGAAGTCCAATTCTCCTCAGCATGATCCTGATCCTCATCACCATCACCATCATCATCATCATCATCATGATCATGTTCATCCCCATCATCAATGCAGTGAAATCCCTCCACATGATCACTCACCCTGGACTGGTCAATGCGCTATCATGCGGCAGCAGCACATGGCTGACATGGTCCTTCTGCGAAAGATTGGTTAGACCCCCGCGCATTGCATACAGCAGCGGTCCCCTGATGGTGCATTGCCTGTGAGCTTCGTGCAGTCATGATTGGTTCAAGACAATAGATTAGAATAGATTAGAATCAAGCATCGGAATGCAATGTCACCATATATGCCATATATTTGTAATGTTTCAACAAAAATGTGATTATTGCATGTCATTCCCTGGTGTTCACCATCCGGACCAGCCAAAGTCATCGCTTCACAGTTCGCCTCCGCCGGCTGAACTGCTGCCTGTGCCTGTGCCAGGTAGCGCTTCTGCCACGTGGCTTGTCTGGGCCTGGAACCGGTGCTGCCATTCACTGTATCATCATAGAGGTTGGTTTCGAGAATGTTTTGCTTTGAAAAAGATTTCTTTTGCTCGAAACATCTCGAAACCATGATGCTTTCCAGTAAATGCTCAGACTTGATGAACGAATTCTGGGACAATATATGCTGGCCAACCAGGTTGTTCCCCGCACTCTTTTATAGATATAGATATAGATATAGATTCCACAACATTCATGGAAACTCCCATGAAACAATCCACGATTGAAAAACCGTGCCAATTGCTCACCTGAAATATTTCCAGGGGCACATTTTAACAGCATAGCTGGGAAGAAAATGAGGCTCGCACCGGCGTTTCACGGAGCTACGCAGGGAATCTACCCACTGGGGCTCAGTGGTCCTTAGTCCCGCTGGGGTCATTTCTTGGTCCTTTGGGTCTGTCAAAAACATCCGGGGACAGCCCAAGTCATGGCAAGTTGAAGGAGGAACATGCGGTTTCAGCCCATCAGTTCTTCAAAAATCGGGGTAGCCTTGCTTTCAGACAAACCCAGTGGATTGCAAATGGCAGGATCATTTGCCACTGGGCGCCGAGCCCTTTTGCAAGTAGACGCTTGATGGTGATTTCCATCCGCCCTTAGCGTGACAAGATGTCACAAATGAAGGTCACCCCGTTGCAAGTCCAAGTTAACATGAAAAGGATCTTCAAATTAGAGCCCGGTCCTAAAACCATCTAAAACCATCTAAAACCATCTAAAATACACAATCTTAATTCTTCGGCGAGGAGAAAAGGAACACCCAAGCATCCCTACTCAGTGCCTCCGCATTCGATGTATCAGTCACGTCCTCATGGGTTCGGCTTAAGTCATGGCCAAATTAGTGAGCCTATGCCAGATTCAGGAACCACTGGTTATGTATCTAGGGCACTGCAAAACCACAAAGTGACATAGTGTCAAACCTCATGTTCCCATGAAAATTACCACAAATTGCAGTATCATCAGCACCCCCACCCCATTTTTGATCATTTTTGGGGCTCCAAAATCCACATTTTCCCATCGCTGAGGAGACTCGTTCTTCCTTGATGCGCATCCGTTGCCATTCCGCGGATTCACTGGCGCAGCAGTCTGAAAAGGAGGCTCGTCTGGCTTGGACACCTGAGATGGCATAGGGTCCAAGAAAGCCCACGTTTTCCACTGAAACACGAGGGATCCTATGGACGTTTATCAACTTTATCTTGCAGTTCATGAGTTCATGGAATTTAAGTGATGGATATGGCGAATATGGCATTGGGATGTCATTGGGGGGACCCATTGTTTGAGAGACCCAAAAATTGGGTGAAATCGGAGAATCTTTCTCGGGGCCCCCCAAACGGCAACGTCAAGATGCAAGAATCAATAGGATTGTCTGAAAATAGAGCACCGCCAATTCGAATTATCATCGTCCCCAATAAATATTGCAAATTTGGTGTATATCCACCATCTTCAGACACATCTGAACGAAAAATCCAGGCACTTTGAAGGCCTCCCGACTTCCTCGCCACGGCTTCCGTGCCGTTGTTCAAGTTGCTGAAGCCTTGGAGCACCAAAAATTGGGCACAGGAATAGTGTCATAATTGGCCTTCTATTTTGTTCGGTGGGGACTCTTATTAGGCCAATCTTAGAACCATACCCGAGTCACTTTGATACCGTTGGGATTCGCTATATAGGTGATGCTGGGTGTGTATCCCCGCGGAATATGAGATGCTTCCAGCCGCCTTGAGACGGACATGAAAGGGAACTTACCACATACGGCCAAAATTAACAAGAAGATGGGCAATATCGCAATATACAGTACATAAGGAGGATCAAGGAGGGACAGCTTATGATGATATTTCATGTTTGATTTCAGCAGAGCATTCCGCTGTCGTTGTTGCTGACAGGGGCCACTTTTTTCAGGCACCCGAACAAGTCAAAAACCTCTGCTCTCTTTGTGAAACGTCACGTATGGCTCCGGAATGGGGTGCCAAAATGACCACAACTGTCATTGGGTAGGCCTTGGCTACTTCTATCCAATCTTCTGAATTCACCATCCCACAACGTCCTTGGAACATCTTGGAACTCCCCGCAGATTCCAAGACCAGGTGACACTGCAAGACCGGACGCGTACGACGCTCCATTGCGCCCAACACTGGCGCGGACCAAAGTCTCCAGCTGAGCCAAAGACAGCACCAGGGAAATAATAATAACCATAAGAAGAGGAACAAGAATATCAACTAATATCATATCAACCACAACGATAATGATCGTTTTCGGTCTGGCAATACTATCAAAACTAAAAAAATCGAATAACATCTGATCATCATTGATCATCATCCTCTTTCTCCTCCAGGATAGTCCAAACCCCTGCCTCGACTTCGTCTCTTCAAGCGCCGCCCGCGGCCCTGGCTGCCGTCACGGCCCTCGCGGCCCTCGCGGCCCTCGCGGCCCTCGTGGCCCTCGCGGCCCTCGCGCCGGGCACGTTCCCGAGCCTCGCGCCGCTCCCGGGCCTCGCGCACCCGGCGGCCCCCGCGCCGGCGGCGGGAGCGGCGCCGGCCCTCAGGCTGGGTCCTCTCCGTGTCGTTCCGCCTGGCAACGAGGCGATTGGAATATATTGGAATGCTATGGAATGCTAGTGGATATGGCACCTATGGATCATCTTCATCTAAAAACATCTAAAACTTCTTTATTGGTGATGCAAAATTGGCCCAAAAAAAATGGAACACGACCAAGATGTAAAGTGACAAGCAAAATGGTGCGCGTTTTCAAAAAAACACGAGATCTTCCAAGAGCTTTCGGGTTCGCAGTGAGCTCCCGACTGCACAGATTTGGGTTTTCCTTCTTTCCGAGGAGACCTGAGGTCATGGAGGTGGTTTCCACAAACCACTCCCAACAGCTATGCCCGGAAGTCAACAATGAAACAGCTATGCAGAAATATCTGCATACGCATAACCTGACCCCTGGATATTCCAATATCCATCTAATTTCATCTATCTATCTGTCTGTCCGTCTGTTTATCTATCCATCCATCCATCCATCCATCCATCCATCCATCCATCCATCTATTTGCCTATCTATCTAATCTAATCTAATCTAGTCTAATCTAATCTAATCTAATCTAACTATCTAACTATCTGGCTATATTTCTATCTGTCTATCTATCTTATCTATCTTATCTATCTTGTCTTGTCTATCTAGTCTATCTATATAGTCTATCTAGTCTATCTAGTCTATCTGGACTATCTAGTCTATCTAGTCTAATCAATCTTTCTAGTCTAATCTAATCTAATCTCATCTTATCTTATCTTATCTTATCTATCTCCCACTTACAGGAGATTAACTTTCGACTCTTCATGTGCAGGGTTTGAGGCTTGTAAGTATCTTACAGTATTTTCCTGGAATGAACACCTGGGATGCTTAAGCTGCCAGCCAAGGAAATAGCGGGATATGTTCACCCCTAAAATGGAATATTGGATATACTGTACCCAACTCAACGGGTATGGGAGACTTAAATGGTTTTTGTCCAAAACTTGGGAAATCCACTGGTCATAGTACAAAAGTGAAAAAATATTCATGTAAAATATGACTGTGTATGATCATGAGACTCCATAAAAGATGCTATACTGATAGGATGAATGGCTAATTCATATGTACTACTGAAGCATTCCCGGTGTTTATTGGTATACCGGGGGTATACCTAAAAAAGAACTGGGATCATGTATGTTAGTGGAGCCACAATAAACCACCCAAATCTTGATGGTATATACCACCCATTAATTTATGGTAACTTTGGGGGTGGTTTACCATTGCGCTTTACTAACATTAGATTTAAAACAACCCATTGGTTAACACAATAAATTCCGATGTAACTATTACCAGTCCATATAAACCAAGCATGAACAATCTATCAATGGATTGTTTTAAGGGAAAATCTACAGGAAACCATGGTTTTTACCATCAAATATACGGGTTTTCCTGTAATTTTTCCCGCCATCCAATTCTGTGAATCTAAGTTGATGTTAGGTAACTAGCCATGAGAAAAACAAGCCTATCCCTTTTTTAAAAGATATTCACCAACCATAAACCAACCATTTGGAGATGGTGTATCAAGCCATCCCCAAGACCGACCACGGACCTCGTGCGCGAGCGCGGGCGTAGCTTGGCCACTCGCTCCCGAGGAGCAGACATCGCGCGGTC
>CAMXCT020000085.1:239352-306584 GCA_947184155.2 Cladocopium goreaui
TTCATATGCACACGGCCGGTCCTCCAAAAATCCCAGGGATTTTTCGGCGAAATCGGCCGGCGAAATATGGCGAAATGCTGGAACTGGGGAGATGTCTGGAAACACAGGGCTTTTGGAAAGTGGAAAGTGATGGCAGTTGAAAGCCCTGTAAAATCCTGTAAATATCTTGAAACCCCAAGGCTATGTTTATCATGGTGTTTGAACATGTTTCTGTCGGGCATGTGATGTGCTTGAGATCCAGACACTCCGTAGCCAGAGAAAAACTCCAGAACCTGCACAGCTCAACACTAGCTGCTCATTGTCTCCCACCAAAAGACACCCCAAAAACCAGCGTTTTTTCTAAATGAGTTTCACACAGTTTTGACAACTATAAGGTGGCGCGTGTATGCATATACAAATATATATATATACATAAATATATCAATGTCTGTATACACATTACATACATATAAATGTACATATTATATATATATATCTGTGTGTGTTTATATATATATAATGTGTGTGGTTAGAACTTTATTTATTCATGTATTTATGTTATATTATACTATTACAAATTGTGTTACATATCTGCACCCACGGACCCAGGACCTGATCTTTGGTTGCGGAGAAGGGCAGCCCTCGAGCACGAAGCCTCAGTTTGACGTTGGATATGGCTCGAAATTGACCCTAGAAGTTCCACCAAAAAATTGGGCTTTTCAATGTCAAATTCGTATTCAAGATATTTCAAGATGGGATTCTAAGTTTGGAAAATCCAGGAAGCCTTTTAGAGCCACAGCCATTTGATCCCGGCAAATTCAAAGCCAATGTTTCCGCCACTCAGCCCGTGACGTGGTACCTGTGGGAGGGGGAGCTACCTGCAGCTTCATGGCTCAGTCAGTGTCAACAGCCCAGAATAAGTCCCGAAACCATTGAAGAAACATAAAAAAGTTGCAAAGTGGTAAGTATTGGTACCCTCTGGTAAACTAACAGTTTGCTATTGAAAATGGCCCAGTCGTATTTTTTTGGATTTACCCATTAAAGAAAATTGATGTTCCAATATTTTCCATGGTTATGTTAGCCCGTTTACCGGAGGGTAAGTTGCAGCAGCTGCAGCACGCCTTGTCCGTCGGGATGGTTGGAGGCACAGACACTGCCATCGGATCCCTGCCCAAAAACAACTGGTTTCGGCAGCAAAATAGATGGAGAACTGAAATGGTGAATGATGGAGAATGGTGGTCTGCAACCTTTGCAATCAAAAACCTCACCCCAGTTACGGCATTTTCTTGGTATTTTATTGGTGCACAGTGGTTGCTCCTGCGCAGTTCATGCCACAAAATGTGTCCCACCATCAACATCCTTTTAGATAGGCAAATAAGGTATATAAGTCCCCACCATTGTCCACCATTGGCAGGTGGGGTGTGCTATAATTATTGCACCACACTTGTGTCGGTTTTAGCCCTCTACCAGCTCAAGAGGAATGTTGGAACCCCATCATAGGTCTCATACTCTTCCTATCCCTTCCCGATCATTTGAAAATAGTAATATCAGTATTCCAAGAAGAGCGCCAAGAAACTATATATAGTGGATGTGCATCTATACAATCCTTGGCGGGTAGCCCTATCAAATCCTATCAACCGATGAATCACCAGCTGTTTCACAACCCCCGTGAACCCCCGGGCTGCCAGACCCAGACATCTGCCTTGGCCGAGGTCAGTGGAGGTGGAGAATGGCCCATTTGGCTCAATGATTTACCTTTGATTTTAATAGTGATGTTGAACAGCTATATATGTTAAATGACCGGAGGGTATGGCAATCTTTCCCAAAACATGCACATGCTCACATGCTCTTGCGATCGAACGATCGAAATTTTAGGAATAAAAAAATTGTAAAGGTAGTCGACAGATGTCGAGATGGTATGCCGAAACAATATGAAACCAGGATCACCAGGGCATGTTCCCGTGACGTCCCTCTCAGGGCTGGACCCCATCTTCCCCAGGGCCGCAGGCTTGCAGTCAATCCACTTGCCTTGCGCTGTTCATTGCTACAACACGAAACAGGGCCCACCATGGCCCTATTCATAAGTGGGGGCCCACCATGGCCCACCCCAATGTCCCCAATTGATGAAACTTACCAGCACTGGTGATTTGAGTAGACACTTTGCGAATTGGAAACTCACCATTCGTATCCATGGTCATCTCAACTTCACCAGTGGTCTGGAAGCCGTCGATCATCAGTCGCCAAGCAGCCATTGTACAGGTTGTTGTCGTAGTTGTTGAAGATTGCCTGTCAACCACTTGGCCAGCGAAGGTAAACAAATGGAAACAGTTACCAGTTACCCCGCAAGATCATGATGAACTTAGTTTTCATGACAAGGATCCCAACAAATGTGGGTCATTGAAAAGACCGTGCGACTGTGCGAGTCAATCTGCACGTTGCGGCTGCTGACAAGCACAACAGCAAAAGAAAAATGGAAGACGTACAGTTGAAAAGCACTTCAGACAAAAATGGATAGAAAAAGGTGGACAAAAAATTGGAGTGCCAAAAAAAATGGATAAACCATGCATTCAGTAGAAAAAGGTGGACCGCCACCAGCACCAGCACAGCACCACCACCATCACCAGGAACAACAACTAGAACAACTACAACAGTTACGACAACAACGACGACGACAACGACAACGACAACGACAACAATAAGGTGAACACCTCCCCAAAGTGTTGACAATTTGGGGGGCTCACAAATTGTTAGCCGCTAGCCACATTTGACTCACTTGGATGTCGAAAGTTGGAGGCCAGGCCTGCGCTTCAGCTGGAGAGCCAAGGGTGACGAAGGCAAAACCTCTGAACCTTTCGACAGGGATCAGTGGTCCGGAAGAACGGAGAAGCCAGTAAAAAAGGTTTGGCGCCTGTACTACTGGGCTGATTGAGGCGAAACCATGGTTTCGAGTTTTGCGCGATCCAAATATTGGATTTTCCTGTGATGTTATCGGTGGGGTGAGAGGTTTCAACCAATTTAAACCACGGTCTCACTCTTTCAATCCATTGTCGTCTCAAGAGAAACCAAACCACCTGGATCTGACGTATCCTTTTTCATCGCCAATATATCAACCGCCAAATGCTGACAATATGGATTTGTCTGAAAATAGGTCACCCGCAAATCCGCTTGATCATCATTGTCCCTATATGTCCCTATGCTTTCATGGCTATATACTGGCCATTTCTGCACTCACATATTGTTGGTCATATCCCTGTGGTCCTGACCATGGCATGAACAAACCACTATGGCCATCCCCTGAGGTCTTCTTTGCAAGTTACAGTTTTATATATATATACATTATAATGCATTATAAATATTATAATTTATAGATATATATGTATATATAGATATATGTGTTTTAAGTTCCATCAACAGTAATACTCCCGTACAGTAGCTCCCATTGTATCCCTTATGGTTGCTCTTAACCGTACATGTTAGCACAGCCCAAACAGGTCGGTCTCTCAGTTACTTGTAGTTACCTCTGACGACATCAATGGCATGCCAAATGGCATGGCTGTGGCTGAGGTCGTGGCTGATATGTGGTTTGGTCATACTTCATGTCGACCTTTTGGACCGTGCCCCACTGCGAGAAGTGCGCAGCGATGGCTTCCTGACCGAAAAATGGCAGAGACATGGGATATTGAAGCTGGAGGGTTCTGCGTATCATAATATTAAGTATGTTTTTCTTATGGAAATTGTTAAAAGTATTATCATAACATTATAATAGTGTACAATACCATGTATATCATGTGCATAATACCAATAGAATAGCCACGAATATCGAAGCATTTGTAATATTAACTACTATTACATGTACACATATTAGTCTCCATCTCTCAGTGTATGTGTGCACTTGTCATCATTTATCTATCTACATATCTGGTAATTCAACAGCTTGCCATGGTATACCAAAGTCCCCTTTAGTTCGATGATTTACCGTTCAAAGGTGGTTATAAATTCCGTAGCTAACTGTTAAAGAAAAAAAACAGCGGGTATCTATCTATTTCATCTGTATATCTATAGTCATCCTGAAGTAGATATATAGAATATCAAACGTTCAATAGTACAGTATGTCACAGTATGTCCATATTTGGTAGGGATGTTCTAAGAATATCCACATTCTATCAGATTCTGCCCTCTGGTAAACGAACAGTTCACTATGGTTTAGATGGCCTTCTTACTAGCTTAATGTACCATCTTAATATGGGAAATCACCATTTTTCCGAGATCAATCATCAATTTTCATCATCCATATCTATTGAAATGGTGATTTTTTCCATAGAAAATCACCATCCATATCCTAGAATCATCCTGTAAATAGCTCCTTTTTTATGGCCAAACGGTGAGAAAAACCCGGTCACGAGTTTCCCACCGAACGGCCTCGGTGGCATCTCTGGGAAGGCCACCCACGAAGATCACCCTGGATCGAATGGGTGCAACATAGCATCACTAAAATGCATTAATATTGTATTGCATGGTATTAATACGATCCAGTAATGATATATTAATATACAATATTATGCTATACAATATATGATTAATATATATAATTAATATATTAATGTTCTATATAGCACAGTAAAGTCTAGTAACTAGTAAAGTATAGGATAGATTAGGATAATAGAGTAAAGTAAAGTATTACAGTATAGTATAGTATAACACAGTCCGTTCTGGAATAAAATCGAGTATCAAATAGAGTACAATACATTACAATGGACGAAAGATCTATGGATCTGATACAGTTGTTTAATTTAGTGTTTTATGTATGTATATATATATATATATGCATATGTTTTCCACAACTGGATCAGTCGGTCTCCTATTCCCAGAGATTTCTCTCGATTTGGTGTAGATCCAGTGTCGATATACCGAGGCACTCTGAGTCAGCTGTGGGATTTCCAGCACCTTTGGCGCCGTAGGTTGGCCCCATAGGTTTGCCCTGGGTCGCATGGGAAGTTGGCCTGCCTTGCCTCTGGCACAGTTTCAACATGTTTCAGCTAGATCTAACTAGATTCTGGATCTGTGGCTGAGGTGTGGGCGGCTCCTTTTCCTGGCAATCTTGGGGCGAAGCTCAACACTTACCACGTTGGCAACGTTTGCGGTGATACCACCGCTGCAGTGCAAATGCTTCTGCAAAAGTTCCATTGCCAGGCCTCCTTTTCCACCCTTCATCATCGCAGCCATGGCCGACATCATCATTGCCATCTGCCGCCACAATTTTCAGCTTGAAACGAACACACAGAACCAGTCATCGAACTGCCACGTAAATAAATAAATATATATATATAATTATATATATATATAAACCAGGTCCCACCTTGCCAAAGCCCTTTCCCCTCAGCCATCAGCGCCACAACTCCCCAAGGGTTCCAAGTGTTGGTGACCAGAGCTCTGTCGTGTTGAGTTTCCAGCTTTGTTGGAGGTTGCATCCAGCCGTAATCATCTCCCCAGCCGCTGCCTCAACCGGACTTGGGACAAGTAACGTTGGAGGTGTCAAATCCTCTGAACAATATTCAAAAACGGGATCATCAGCCTAAAATATCTAAAATGGAAGTCAATAATCTGAAAAAACAAACTGCTTTTGAACGTCCAACTGCTTGATGCTCCCAATGCTCCCACACCCTGAAGTGGCAGTTGCCACCATAGTCATGATTCAACTAGCTCACACCATCGGCTGAGCTCCTTGCCACCACCACCCTTCATCGATGATGACCTGCCACAACGGTGGCCGCCAGCGTGGTGCCAATTAAAGGACCTGCCTCTCGACATCTCTCGACCGCCGACCGCACCTGTCCCTGGCAGGTTTCACTTCGATCTGCTTTCCGGCAATTTTCATCATCTCTTTGTTTTCCAGGATCTTGGTGCGGCGGTTTGGCGTGCAAAATGGGCATGTTTTTTTGGCACCTCAATATCGTAAATCTATGTGAAGATATTAGGGACATGGTTTTTCACCAGTAAATTTGGAGATATAGGGGGTGCTCTAATGTTTAAGCAAACCCCAAACTTCAAATGATCACCACATGTTGAGTTGTGATCCAACGGGGTGGGAACATGTGGGAACTAGGCGCATCACGTCCACCTTTCCAGCTGCAGCACCCGACCACCTCACTGCCCCTCCGCAGCTCGGCCCCCGAACAAACTTGACGGGTGCCTCATCGATGAAGCTGACGAAAGCGAAGCCTCTGGACAGGCCTGTGGTGATATCCATTTTCAGCTCCACCTTGGCACCAACTGGGACAGGACTGGGAAAAAAACATGGACACCTCATAGATTTAGATATAAGGAGGTGTCGATAGGTGTCGCTTTTGCGTGCCAGAAATGATGGAAGAGTCTGAGGTTTCCACCAGAGTCACTGTGCCAAAATTGCTGAAGAACTCCTTGACCTCAGATATGTTTCCATATCACATCATCACATGTCATTAAGTGCCATTAAGATACATTAAGTGCCTAATAACGCACATATCATCACATAAAATCACATAAAAAGTGCCATAGCCATAGAAATCAGCCGCTGATGTTCTTTCTAAACCGATACCTGAGATGGCACGGCTCCGCTATGCTCCGCTATGCTCCGCTGGGCTCCCTGCATCGTCTTCAGTCACGTTCCTTTCCAGGTTTCCCACGTAAACCTTGTTGGCCTCTAATGAGCCCACGCCTCGGAGCTTTCGCCATGGATTTTTCTCAAGGGTTTGGTGCCATGGATAGCATTCTATAGTTTAATATAGTGTTTAATCCCAGATTATTGGTATGTATTGGTTTAGTACCATATTATTGTTTTATTATTGGTTAATAGTTAATATCATTATGATTGATATACTTGATGATTGTAAGATTATTGGTTCTATCCAGTACTGACTGTAATATTCTCTTCTATGCACCACTATTGTTTTGAGTCCAGCCGTGGGGGAAAACAAAAAAATAAACATCGACCAAGCATATGGTCTTAATTGTTCTAGCATAATTAACCATCATACCCCAAACCCTGATATATTACGATATATTTGTTTGCCATCGGTTTCTATAACCACTCCATTGGTCCATTTGTTAGCCGCTAATTATTAACAATCGATAATGAATTGTTAATCCGTTAATCATCAACCATTACTGTAACCATTGACCATTGAGGGCCAACATTACATATTAAATCATGCCAACCTAACCCATTTCTTTTGGTTAAAAACGTGTTGGGTAAAACATTGTTTTTTCTTGGGTAAAACGGTACAACTCCCATGGTTTCTGGTCAAAAACTTCACCGGTTCCCCCATGGTCGGCGCCAGGCGCTGGCGGAGCTGGCGGAGCTGGGAGCCGTGCTTCCATGACCGCCCTGCTCCATCTTCTCCATGAAGCCTCTGAGGTAGGCCTCGTCATGTCCTGACCGTTCATTCGTGGCGGAGAGCACTGGGGTGGACGAAAAAAAAGCATCTTCAACCATACCAAACCCTTCAATGACATGTTAAGAAAATCGTTCAAGTTGGATGTTGATGATATTTATATCAATTTATGATATCTTTGGAATTCCTCGGATCATCTTGAAAAGTGCAGGCACATAACTCATGTCGATGACCAATCGTTGCATTCGGATGCTCGTGAAAAGGTGCCACTGATTTCAGGCCCCTGCGAGCAGGGTCAAAGTTGGTATTGCCATGGCTGCTGCAGTAGTCGTACCACCTTAGCAACCAGCTACCGCTGCTACCCTCTGGTAATTTGTTACAGTTTGCTATGGAAAATAGATGGCCCATGTAGGTCGTGGATTTACCTATTAAAATGGTGAGTTTCCATAGCTATGTTAGTTTGCCAGAGGGTAACTGCTGAAAACTGTGCTCCGCAGTGTACATCCTGACAGAAAACAAAGGATTCACAGCAACCTTCAATTTGCGTGGGCACAAATCCGCAACTCCAACCCGTTCACAGCCCCATCTTTTGGTTGCACGCGCTTCTCTGTTCGCAGTCGTGAAGATATTTCAGCACGTGCTTTCAATATCCAGAGAGGTGTTGCCAAAAACTGAAACAAGGTGAACGGCAAAGCTAATGATTTTTTAATGCTCTCTGCAGTCTTCTCCATTGAAAGACAACACCGTCGTGAGATCTGCCTATGTCTCCAGGCTATTTCCAGTTGGAACTATATACCTAGGGCAAGTGCCCTGGGCTGTCGAATTGATTTCACCAGATGAAGGCACTACCTAAGGCTTGACAAAGGCAGTGGTAGACCCCCCTGGTGTTGCGGCACGTGTGTCCGGGTCAAAAATATGACAAATTGATAAATATACATGTATAAACATACAGCAAACATATGTATATATATATATGCTTCTGTGTGTGCGCTATATACTATGTCATGTGAGGAACTGGTTTCCTGCCGACATAGCAGCCAACCAACCGACCGGGGTCCCATATTTTGTCGACTGTCGCGCCTCATGAGCTGCATCAGACTCATGTTCTTGTCAGAGTCTTTCCTGGGGCACTTTGGACTGGTACCACTGGGAGGACTGGGGTGAAATTGTCATGGCTACGGTGGTTCATGGGGCCCTTATAGCTATGAGGATATATATGAATGGGGATATATATATATATATATATATATAACATAAAAATATATTGTAATATATTAATTTAATTTAATATATATATATATACATTTATTTACAATTTATATGTAAAGATAATTGATTACATATATATATATATATATATACACGTATATTACATATACAAAATTAAAATCAAGTACCCAAACACTGAGAAGATCCTTGGTTGAGACCTGCTGATGGTGTTGACCGTCGAAGAAAAAAAACTGGAGATGTGAAACTGATGCAGAGCCGAATTCTTGTCCTAACAAATTGCCTGGGCACAAAAACGGAAAAGTGGAATGTATTTCCTCAAGAAAAGCCATAGCACGAGGGCAATGCTGAGCCATACCCAGCCCAACCAGAAATAAACATGGTTGTTTCATGTTGTTTCCCATTAAAAACC
This sequence comes from Cladocopium goreaui, assembly GCA_947184155.2. Taxonomy (NCBI): domain Eukaryota; class Dinophyceae; order Suessiales; family Symbiodiniaceae; genus Cladocopium; species Cladocopium goreaui. The sequence continues at coordinate 248,341 of CAMXCT020000085.1, forward strand.
TCCATCCTTACTACTGATGTCACTGATTTCTGGGAACTGGATGGAACTGGGGCATCACCATACCATGGCCGAGGATCTTCATCACCTTAGACACGGCCATTTCAAAGTCCTCCTGGGTCACGTGCTGCCGCCGCTCACGCAGGGCAAACATGCCCGCCTTGCGCCGCAGAGAGACGGCAGATATGATCTATATCTACAGATCTCCATATCTCGGAAAAAAAGGTGACTGTTGTAAATATCTATCATAATAATTCATAATATAGTTTGGTATATATATATATAAATATATATATAGTATTATATAGTCATATAGTCCAGGTGAATTTAGTTGAATTCAGTTGAATTATCGTTCGAAACATCTCAATCAACTACGGCCTATCTTCAGCTTCGGCGCCCTTGCCCTGGCCTCGGTGCAGACTGCCTTGCTCTCTGCTCCACTGGCGCCGTTCATCTGCGACGCGATCTTCTTGAGATCGATACCACGCCTGGGTGGATGGGGGCCCAACACCTTGGGAGATTAGTTCAGATGTGTTTGAGAGTTGTTCTACAGAAATGAAGTTTTCCAAAGATGATCCCATCTTTGATGATATCAGATATCCCATCTTTTTTCTGATTTAAATTGATGAAATTGGAGTGGCTGAAACTGAAACTGGCACTTCAACCACCACAGACCTGAGGACCTGAGGTTAAAGTGTGATTTTGGGTGGGGGGGCAATACAACTGCAGGAAGACACGCCCTGGGTAAGCTTTAGACATTTTTTTGTCCTTACCGAATGGGAAACCACAAGTGCTTCTACATCCCTTCATACTGCATGCGTATCCCAGAATTAAAGCTAAAAAATGCTAAAAATAGCTAAAGCCCATAGCCATAATTGCTTCCCATAGCGAAACAACCATGGTTGGGATGTGGATTCGGAGAGGTCCACACTGCCCAGTGTCACCCCAGCAGCTTGATTTATCTACACCCATCAAATTGGCAGTGGCACCATGGCGACAAGTCACATGAGGTTCATCTTCCTGGAGTGGATCTTCAAGATTTCCCCACCTCAATCCCGCAGATCTTGATTCAATGGCAATTTGTCACAGTCACCAGATTCATGGAATTTCATGGATGTTCAGTTTTTCCCAGTTTTTCATAGCTTTTCCCCCAAAGTCCCAAAGTCCATTAACTTCCAACTTACAAATGCCTCAACCTTTCACCGCAATGTGCTGCTGGGCTCCCCCGCGTGCTTCCTCGTTGGGGTTGGGGAACTCCACCTTTCGATCGATGCGCCCCGGCCGCAGCAGGGCATCGTCCAGGATGTCGATACGATTTGTGGCCTCAGCATGGCCGCGACATATCGGAGCAAGAGATGGTGATAAATGTATGGTATATTTGTGGATTATTATTACTACGATTAAATGATTATTATTATTATTGCAGTTATATATGTACATATACACGCACACTTATATGTATGTATATACACACTTATTATATGTGTATATATATATAAATTGTGTGTATATACAGAGAAAAAGAGAGAGAGAGAGATAGATAGATAGATGTGTGTATGTGTATACTTGAGATGCCATCTTTGAACAGGTGCAAGGGAAATAAAACGGAAGCAAATATCTCAAAATATCTCAGAATTCAAGGTACGTACTTTTAAAGCACTGGTGGTCATGTGGCAAGCTTTCCCCAACCAAGGCACCATGATGACCTTGATGTTCGTGGTCGCCTGGTCGCATACTGCGGTGGAAGCAGCTTTCACTACGTAAATCATCGAACTCAATGGGCAATTAGCGGATGGTATCTGCACTCTATGGTCTTGAGAACTGGCTGTAATGCCAACACTGGATTTACGAAATCTGGTTGATAAAGTTTGGGGGTGAACAATGGTGAACAGTCAACCCCCCAACAAAAGGTGATAATCTGTGCTCTTCACGGTTAACACGCGAATTACCCTATACGCGTCAACCCTAGGTTCGAATAATCCTAGGTCTATTAATGTTTGATAGTTTATGTCACTGCTTCGGTGGAGTTCCAAAATGGTGTTGATGAAGAGCCACATCTGCCCGCAAATCATTTAACCGTAATGTCATACTCCCTGAATTATACTTTTCGCTTGCGAACCCACCACATATATCCAAATATCCCCTGCAATCCCCTGTAAATATCTATAAATACTTCTAAAGTCGACCATCCAAAGATCCATAACATGGATGGCCACCTCTCACATGTTAACCAGGAACCATCAGGAACTGCCTCAAAGCCATCCAGCTGGTTCAGTAGCTCGAGCATTGTTCGTTGTACCTCCGAATCACCACCTGACTCGCCCTCCACGCGGGAGGAGCCGATGGAATCCACCTGAGCCAGAGTTGGGTCTCAGATTTTTGCCCGCAAGGCCCACAAGTGGTGAGTTTTTTCTCTGGCCTCATCCATGAAGATGATGGTGGGCGCGTGCTCACGGGCCATGACGAAAAGCTCTCGCACCATTCGGCTGCCTGGCGAGCCAGGCGGCAGCCAGGGGTTGCTAGGAACCCCGGTAGCATCCGGTCGCCATTGCACAGCACAGCTAGACATGCAGGATCATCCAGGCCTTCACCAATGTACTTCTGGACAAGCTCACCACCAGAAACACGGATGAAACCTGGGCGTCAAAATCTCAGCTGTGGTGCCTTGTCTATCCCATCACCATCCATAGCCACCATTCATTCGTTTAAATAGGTTTAAATCCCCATTTTTGATGAACACCATTCCACTCCAACATGTTTCATTATTTTCCCCCATGCCCTGCCACTGAGGCAGCTGACAGCAGTTGGTGTGGTGTGCCACTGCTCGGGCCAGCAGCGTCTTTCCGGTTCCGGGAGGGCCATAAAGGAGCACTCCCTAGCATGGCAGATCAGTGACATCCGCAGTTGATCTACTAAAAAAGTGCTGATCAAAACCACCCCCTGTTAAACCCCAGCTAAAATGCTTAGGTGGTTATGATGTTCATCTGGTTTTTCATTGGGTTCTGACCCATCCCCATAGGATTCAAGACTGGGTAGAGACCCTTCCCGCCCCGCCTTGGGCTGGGAGATGCCAAGAGATTCAAAGATCTCAGGGTGTTTGATCGGCAGTTCGATCACTTCCTTGATCTCCTGCCGGCAAGAGAAGCCGCTAATGATTCTTTATCTGGCTGAGCATGCATATATCATCATATATCTTAATGTGTGTGTGTGTACATGTGTAAGGTAAAAGTCAAGCACATGTAGATGGTGGATAACTCACTATATGTATATATTATCATACGTACTGAACTTTAATGAAGTAAAGTCTTCACTTTCGCTCTCAAACCTGGTCCAAACAACATCAACCGCCAAACAAAATTGGACCTTGATCTGCTTGTCCACACCACCAATCATCTCGTAGGTGCTGTCGGGCGTCTTCTCCACTTTCATGAGCTGCACCAAGGGGTCCACCTCAACGCCGCATTTTGGGAGGCGTGACCCCAAGGGATCCCAAGGGGGACCCCAGAAAAAGCCAACAAAACGATGATGCCGAAAGAAAAACAGGACCACAACCATCAGAAACATTCAGAAACGCTGATGCCATTTGCTTTAAAAAAATCATGGCGTTTCGATGACCCACAGCTTCCGCTTCCCCTCACCTTGCTAGGCAGGATCTTGTGAAGGACATAGCTGTCGCTGGTCAAAGCAATGCGCGTGTTGGGCTTGCAGTCCTGGCAGAAGGACGGACTTTTCCGTGGAAAACCCGTGGGAAAAACAAGAGGAAAAACCTCCCGGAAATCCTGGATTTCATGATGTCCAATGATTTTCCATTATTTTCCCTGCAGAAAATAATGGCTTCCCACTTCAATAGTAGAATGTGCCCGTTTCGTCGCAGTATAAAGCGAGGTGTGCAGTTTTGTGGCCTCAATCTTGATGTCTTTGTCGATGTCCACCACATACTTTCCCTCCTCAAAGCAGCATCCCACAGTGTCACGAAAAGCGCGTTGAAGCGAGGGAGAAACAGCTGCTGTAGCAAACGCTTGCTGACCAGGCCTGACCCACCTTGACCAAAACTTTTTTGGTGCCTTGGATTTGCTGACAGTTCAGGGATGGAGGATTGAAATGGATCCTCCATGTGCCATGATGTTTGTGGCAGTGACGTGTCTCAGGCGCACTTCAGCAGACCATAATAGATCCGAGTCATCCTAATTACTACGCAACAACCCCGAAAACATACGAAAGTATAAAGATGTATAAAGTATATTAAAGTATAATCCTTCGAAAATAATTCCTGGTCTCGAAAAAAGAACTGTTGAAGAACCAGTTACCGCATCAAGGCGCAGGGTGCGAGCCAAGGTACCCATCGCCTTGATGACCTCCCCACAGTTTGAGGCGGGTTCCAACAGCAGCTGAAGCTCTTCACCTCCGTTCCCATCTGAAGGCGTTCTGTTGAAGTTAGAATGGGTAGATTAAAATCCGATCTAATCCCATCCAATCTGAGTAAATCTAAGCTTAATCTAATCCAACTGCTGACTTGTGGGCACTAATATATATATATATTTATTTATTTATTTATTATATATATATATACCTACATACAATTACATACATATACGCACCATCCAAGTGCATGGAAATCCCGAATTTTTGAGCGCCGGCCGGGCTTCCCCTAGACGGTCCCACTCAGGTGCGGACGCAGCTGACGCACTTTGCTGTTCAGCTCATTCCTTTGGGCTTCCAGACGGCGCAGGTTGTTCTTTCCTGGGCCCAACAGCGTCGACAGTGCTGACAGGTAGAAATCATCCAACATTTCATAGCTGAATTGAATTGTCATCAAAACCTCAGACTGCCTCGGTTCTTTGATGTTTTTTTCTCTTCTTGTCTCTACGATGAAGACCTGTGAAGAACTGTGAAGAACTGGTTGCAGCCAAGGAACGTTCTTTGATTATGGAGCTGAGCTCTTGAATTTTGGTGTCCTTAGCACGGCTCATGGGAAGTCACGATCTTCCTTGAAAACCCGGTGCATTTGACAGATTCAAACATGCTCAAGGACGCTTGATATTGATCATGTCCTTCTTTCAAAAATCCCCTTACCCCCATCAAAAAGCGTGCGCCAAAATATGTGATTCCGTTCATTCAACGGTTTCAACACCTTTCAGCACCAAGTCTCGTAGTAGCTCTGAATTCCCATGCTACTTGGCGCCACCATAGCCGTCATCGTGTGCCGTACCCCGTCACCGGAACGGACTGGCGCCGCCCCGTGACCCGCCCGTTGTCAACGCTGGAACTTTAGAAGTCCCTGGAGCCAAAAGAACAACACCAAGGAATCACAGGCTTTCCTTCCTGCGTGATAACGCCATAGGCGTGCCTTGAAATCGGGATGATCTCTGAATTTGACGAAATATGTTCGGCACCGTCCCAGCAAGGAACACCAAAATGGTGCCGTTCATCCGTGACACCATGGAATATATGAGAAAATCATCTTGGTTTCTAAGGATTAAATGTTCCATCAACGATGGCCTTTGAAAATCATCCATTGATAATCATTTATATTATATAGATTAGATGATTTGTTCATTGATTTTCCCATTTAAATGCCCATTTATAAAGGATTTCCCAGCCGTGTTTGATTACTATTTGGATCCATGTGGATCCCATTCTATCCCCATAAAATCACCATTAAAATCCCATAAATTTACCCATTCGTCAACCCCATGTTTGACCAGACGGGAACTCAAAATCCTCCACTTCCAATGTGATCTGAGAGTTTTGGCAGCTGCCTAGCCATATGGCCGCTTTTCTGAACGTTTTTCACCTGCTGCCGGACGAGCCATGGGGAGAATGTTGTTTCGGTGCGAAACTCGACCAACGCCTTCTCGACCAACGCCAGTTTTTCCGGGCTCTCATGCTTCTCAGCCTTGGGCAAAGATCGGAGATGGTGAGATCCACCTACCATGACGCCGTGCTTCAAGAACAGATAAGATCGGGATAGGGTCATCCAACCTGACATGGAAATGAAGGAGATGGGAGTTGGTGTTTGAACTTGTGATGACATTGGCCAAGCAGGAGATCACGGGCAGGTTTCCTGTCATGACAAGTCTGAGATATCCTGCCAAACGAACTGCATGCTTGTCTTGCTTGGTTCGATAATATCATTCCCCCCATCAATGCCCTCCCAAGAAGAGATTGACCGACCAAGCCATAATTCACCCAGCAGTGCTGTAAGGTACCGACACTGATCTGTCCGGCCCTCAGTCTGCTTTTGGTCACCACAAGTTGTCACAAGCCATGCTTTTGGGAGCTCAGCATATCAGCATAGGTTCTGAAACTGGGATGTCCCCAAATTACATCCAAATCCCCCAGCAGTTGCTCTGATTGATCTGCTGGGAGTCTGAAACCGCAAAAAACTGAGTAGATCCACAGCTCGGGCCATGCTGAACTTGGCCAAGTCTCTGCTGCATCAAGAAGAATTCGTTCAAGAAGTTCTCATCGTGGGATCCAGGGTCGTACCTTTGTACCTGCTTCATCATGCAGAAGACCTGGCGCCACGGCGTCGCTGTGGCACACCCAAAAATCCGGTGGCGTTTATCGTGTATATCATTATGTAATATTATGTATATCATATCATTACATCACATGTTCTGCATTTAAAGAACATGTTTGGGGTAGATCGTGCCAATTTATCCAATACACTGATGCCACAGTGGATGTCCAAATAGCGCCTCCCACTGCTTCTTCTCTGCAAGACCAATCTTCTGGAAGTCTTTGACCCGCCTGGACTAGGTCAGTAAGAGAACCATCCCAAGGGAGTTGGGACTTCAAAGATCAATGGATCAGTGGTTACAAAAATTTGACAAACCTTTGATAGACTTCAAGATCTTCAAGGATCAGGGTCTGTGATTTTCTGCCGGAGACGAATTCCATGACTTGATGTAGCCAAGCAGCTGTACGAGCGCTTGCCTAGGTTCAGCAGGGTTGCCAAGGGGTCTATCCTCAATGATGATGCCCATGGTCTGAAGCTACACGTTGTTGAGTTGGGTCCTGGATTTTATTGAGACGTATCCAAACAGCATCCATTATCTATTTCTATCCACATAATGGAACTAGATGGAACTACCCCTTTTCGAAAGGCGCGAAAACCAAGGGACTTCTCAGGAGACCATCCGCCCACCGGCATGGTGGCTGGCACAATGGCGCCCTGCCAATGGGGGGGATGATGGGGTAGCGACGTGGTGATTTTTCTTGGTGTTGGAACTGTTGGAAGTTTAAAACTCTGAGATATTTCTTGAACTCCAAATATTCCAAATACATGTCAGAGGTCTTTAAGGGTTGGTCCCAGCTGATTGAAAGATCTTCGTTGTTTCTCATGATCGTCAGGGGGAATTTGTTTAAAAAAACATGAATCAAAGTGCAAGAGCGATCAGCGGTTCCCAGAATGTCATTGACAGATCAGACCAAATCCACAAGCAGTGCTCAAATTTAGGATGGCAAAGCCAGTGGATAAATTCTCCATCCACCTCTAATTACATGTAATCCTCCCATTTAGATTGCAAACACCGTGGTTTCCTGCAACACCGAACCCCAGACATCCTGGATCAATCATACCCTGCTTGATTTCACTAGGTGGGTTACCCATTACCCCAGAAATCAAGTGATTTCATGAGATTTCATCCAATTTCATCCAATTTCTCAAATCATCCCCGTGTATCATCCCCATCCCCCAGTCGTCCCACCTTCCCTGCGAGGGCCGGCAGCCCCACTGCGCCCAAGGCGCCCACTGCGCCTAAGGCACCGAGCCCGACGGGTGGCACGGCCGCCATCTTCTGGGCGGCCATGGCTGCCATCATTGCGGTCATCGGATCCTGATGCAGCGATGGCTTTTGGTGTTTCGACCGGGGCGGGTTTGATGGGTTTGGGTGGAATTTAAAAACTCCTGTCCTCAATTTTTCCAATGGAAAAACTGGCAACCAGGTAACCATCATCTAAAATCATCTATGTAAATTCTAAATGGAAGAATCAGAAGAATCTGGAAGAAATACGGCAATTGGAAATGGTGGCATCTGTTGCGGCAAATTCTGCACGACTGAGGCTACAGCCATGATGTCGCGGTTGGAAGTCGAACGGCGGTTCCCGTCTGTAGTGGCGCCTCTAGTGCCACCTTCTATGGCTGCAGCCAGGCACCGCACCCAAAAAATCCTTCAATGACTTCAGGAATTCAACAAGTGTCACTGAAGGAAGTTGCAGATCATCTCACATCTGACATCATCTGACTAGTCCAATCTATTCCACACTATTCCAATGTTCTTGTTTCGACTGAGCTTGCCCTCAGACCCCTCATTTTCTGCAAGAATTGCCAGGATTGACCACTTGTGGGTCGAGCCCAATTTTTTTCGTCAGGAGTGAAACAAAAAGAACACATATCGCATGTGCATTCCAAACCATTCCAACAAATATCTGAAGCCGGAGCTACTTCTTTTCAAGCTCTTCTCCATCATCGGCATTCGCAGCGGCCTCAAGGATCACCTTCAATCGATCTCTTCCGATGTCCTCTGGCCGTCCAGATGTCCGCAACTGACGTCGTTAAGTCTTCACGTCTCGCCGATCCTTAGAACATCTAAGGAATCCAAGGCTGCTGGAAGCAGATTCTACTGAGGTGAGGGCTCCAAAGAGAAGCGTGAGGTTCACCCTTGGAAGCTTCTCCTCGGATTATCTTTTTTATACTTAATAATATTGGGTGTGAAACACAAGACACCATGTAAAAAAAATCGGTCTTCATGGGATATAAAGGCATTAAATTCCACCAAGTTCCTTTTCAAGGAAAAGCCATTGCTGCAACCATCACTAGACGACCATACCGAAGCTGCATAGTTTTGGCTCGGCTTCGGGCATCGAAGTCAAATGGTTCTGACTCATGGAAGCGATCAGAGACCTCGCCACAGCGGTGAAGTCAAATCTCGTACCCTGGGGTGTTGAGTTACAGCATTCCAAGGTCCACCCAAAAAAGGTCCAAATGTTCGTACATTTTGTGGCACCACATGAGGCTACCAATGGCGGGTTTGATTCAATTCTATATGTAATTATAGAATTGTATAGAATTGTATAGACAGAGATGCACAATGAGAAAGAGAGATGTAGAGGTAGATCTGTAGGTGAGGTCTTGGCAAAGATGCAGGCGCGATTCTGCTTGTACTTGACGTGGTCAACGCCTCCCTGCGCTAAGGCCTAGGCGAAGCACTTGGAGCAACTCAGTTTTGCAATTTTCTTTGGGGACGATTATAGCTGGTTGGTGGTTGCAACCCCTCTGAAAAATATTAGTAAGTTGGGAGTATTATTCCCAATATATGGAAAAATAAAAAATGTAATAGGATATTATAGGGAGGTAGCCCAGTGGCCAACCACCTTGTACTAAACTTGTACTAACTTCATGGATCTTCCAGCAATCTGAGGGCCATCACCTGGCGCCATCCGTCCATATCATCTCAGTGACCGGCACGGCACTCAACAGGTGGCTGGAAGTTCACATCACATCTTGGGACCCTGGCTACCAGATACCTTGGAGGCACCAAGATGGAAATGGCGATCTTTTGTGTGTATTTATAATTTATAAATGGGTTTCTCCAGAAATGGGGGTACCCCCGAATCATCCTTTTTTCAAGAAAGGATGTTCCGAATTTTTTTAACCATCATTATCAACCATCCAGCTATTGAGGATCCTCGACATTAGGAAACCACCAAAATTTGGAACAGAAATGCCGTAGGCCGCCAAAATTGCGATTTCGATGGGGAAAAGGACGAGGAGCCATTGGATTTTGCGGTTCCCAAGGTCCGAATATCATTGAATCTCACAAATCTCACAAATCTCACAAATCTCACAAGACCCGAGGCAGGTACGCGATTGTGGTCCCCAGTCCATGAACCAGGAGGAGGTACGGACCTGGTTTCGCACTGAAGTCACTCCAAGTCACTCCACCATTTTCCGAGGGTCTTTGACGTCTGTGAGGACTGGACCTATAGATATCAAGGCCACCGCCTCTGCGGCAAGCTTGATCTGGAGTGAGCCAAATATTCACATTCACCGCAGCATCCTTGGTGTCCCATGTCCCATCAGTCGGAGTTTAGGGCACATGCACCAAGCTCATCAAGCTCATGAGCCGCATGAGCCACTCATGGGTCAATAGCTTCAGAGATCAGCGCACTCAGATGCACTTAGCACCTGACGTCCGCATGGATTCCAATGCCGCTGGACCTGATTCTGCCCAGGTGAAGTATGCCGAGCCAGGACGCTGATGAAAACATCAAGGCTGTGACCCACAGGAGAAGTATTTGAACAGCCACCACCTCGAACTCACAGGGTGACTCACGCCAACCATCAAAATCCAGTGGCAGGGATGTGCTACAAGTATCATGGGCAAAGACTGGAATTTGGAGACTTTGGAGTGTGGAGAATCCATCTTCACGTGCCTTGTCAAATGATGTCTCTCCAAAACAGCGGGCCTGAGTCTGCATTTTTCTGCCGACTTGCAGACCTTCAGACACCAAGCTCAGCAGCTGAGCCGCTCACATTTTCTCTTCCAGACTTTCAGCTACCCTGCGGATGATGGGATGTACCTAAGGTGAAGCGCGAATCGAAAAATGGTCACAGCCGAAGGGGTCCCAAGGGATTTTCCAAGTGTCAGAAGGGCCGGATCTGACTGTATAAATATTCCTTTCAAATCCGGGCCAATGATGGATACACAATAACATAACCCCAAGTTTGCACCAACTGGTCCCATCCCCACCAAATTCCCCCAAGAATGGTGCCAAGCAGCACAGCCATCGGCTGGAAAGGCACCCAGATATCCAGGACGCAGTGAACGGAAACATGGTGCCTCCAAGGCATACGTCCACCTTGGGAGGGCCCAGTATTACCCTTGGGAGGGCCCAGTATGGCCCAGTATGGCCCAGTATGGCCCAGTATATCAACTGCTACCTCCAGGTCTGGGAAGCCTTGTGTCACCTTGCACCCCACCTGCGGAAATTTAGCATCACTATGAAGAATCATAAGTTTTAATAAGTCAGTCATCTATAAATTGGCAAGTTTCCATCGCAAAACTGCTGAATTACCAGAGGGTATTGGCATTGGGTCCCTGAGATCAGCGCAGTTCAGCCAGACCTTCGAGGCTGAAGAAGTGATCGATGACAACCAAACCTTTGGCCCGGAACTCCTGGCGATCGAAGATATGACTGATTGGGGGGGTTCAAATTTGTTCAGTGAGTCGGCATCCAGGTAGAGATGGAAAATCCACCGCAAATCACCAGATGACTTGCCACCCGTAGGGCCTCCACGCACGAGTGCCAGGGGTTCTCCAGCCTCAGGGGATCCTGCAGCACCGCACTAAGTCACTAGACATAGTCCAACCCTTGGAGGAGGCCCAGCCTTGGCTTCCCAGAGGCGTTCCCAATCTGCTGGGTAGGGACAGACCTCAATGAAGAGTCAAGAGACCATGGTGAGTCAATGGTGCGCATGGCTGGGGCAGCTACTGAAGACCAGCCGTCCTCAGCCGCTTGAAATGATTGAAACGAGGTGGATTGCCAATTGACGATAGAAACTTGAAATCCTTACCTTAGACCTTAGACTCTCCAACTGTGTGCATAAATGCCCAAGTGTCCTCATCCCCATTTCATCCCAATTCCCCAAAAGTTGCTTGGAGCATGTGCCAGCAAGCTTCATAGCGCCCCTCTCGCAGCTTGCACCTGACCTCGACCGGCAGGTCCTTGAAACGAACCTCGGTCGATGGATGTCGATGGTCAGCTGCAGTCGACTTTTGGGACCCAGCCAAATCAGGCAGCGACACACCAGGGCTCCGCCGTATCCTCCTCTTCCAGAAGTGTGAGCCTGGAAGGCACGGGAGTATGCATCTCCTGCCATGTATGATGAATAGGAAAAGCAGAAGATTGGACCAGATATACAAAGATGATGATCTAGAATCCAAGTTGATCCAAAATCCAAATCCAACACCAAGATTCTTAGGACCTCATCTGAGCCGAAGACACTTGGCGCAGGGCGGCAGGACTGCCATCAAGCCTTCCCAGGGCCTCAAGCCCCAAGGATCGACCATTGGTGGCTTGTGAGCTCCATATGGTACATGACTTGGTACATGTTGATTCACAAAAAGTCCTTTTTGCAAGAAAATGGAGTGGCTTCACCTGCATCACAAATTGATGATTTTAAGCATCAGTTCTTCACACTAGGTCACTAGGTTCCACCAAAACAGCTTGGTGGCCCACCATCTTCTCTAGAAGTGCCAAATCATGGCCTTACCCAACAACCGAGTCTTTCCAGGCTGCAAAGGAGTAGTTTCATCAGGTGCAATGCTGCCAGCCGAACCGGGGGGCCCTGACGCAGGCGGAAAGGCGACACATAGAGCTCCTTGCCAGGGGTGAAAAGCTGGAAGCAACGTCCAGTCCAACTGGGTCTGTCTGATGGAGAATTTACCTCCCAAATGGATACATGTCAGGCCATACTTGAAATATCTTGAAATGATGGATGAGAAACATGATAAACCAACGGACTTTAGGGTGCCCTATGTTCAGTCGACCCCAATGTTGTTCAGTTTCTAATGCTGATATCACATCATTTCACCACCAAATCTGTATGCTCGGGGAATGACCACAGAACTTTTTATGTCATGCCACTTCCAACCCACATGCACCTATGGAATTGCATGGAATATTACCGGAATATCTCAGGCGATGTCAACGATCAATGATTCTGTCCCATGATGACATCTTCTTCACGACTGGATTGCTGTTGGGATCTGATCGGGAGTGGCCTCTTCGTCTTTCTTCATGGAGGCCTCAAGAAACCCGCCGAAGGCCGACGCCGACCAAACGACCAACATTCGGTTTGCCTTGGAAAAAATGCAAACATTGGATGAAACTGGTATTTTTCACATCCATTCAAACCCATGGATCAGCAAAGTTACATCAATCATCATAAGTCTATTCCTATCTTAGCCTTTTGCGTGCCATCACCTGGGAAATCCAAACGCTATGTACTCACTATTTCCCAACTCAAGGGTTTTCCGCCTCTGTCATCCAGCTGAAGATGTGCGTGGCGAGTGACCAGTTCACGGAAACTTCCGAAGGCAGCCGCGTAACTTTTCAGCCGCAGTTGTACTTCTGCCTGGCGCTGGTCGAACTGCTGAACAGGTTAAAGCAATGCACCAATGGATCAAGAAAAATCGGGAGATGTGCTGAATAGTTATATTATATACTATTAGCAACGATTGGAAACCACGATGGAAACAGCACCTTGCGTGCAGCAGATCTAAGCTTTTTCGACATCACTTGCCATCTGCCAAGCGAAAAAAGGTGGGTCGCTAGGTCGCTGCGATCCTCAAACCACAACTCGGCCCAGCTCCTCCAAGTCATGTTCCGCCAAGGCCAGCGCATTGTGATCCCCCGTGGCACGGGCATGTTCGAAGCGGCGCATCGCATCCACCAGCTGTTTGCTTTGGTCGTTGAGATCTTCATAGCGCGGTTCCTCACCATCATCTCCCGTCACCATCTGCCGGAACTTCGCCAAGCGATCATTGATCGACATGGGCTCCGGGATGGTGGAAGGGATCACCTTGCCACTGGCGTCTCGTTGCATCTCGCTCACGGAGCCCAGCTGATCCCAAAGCTTGCTGCGCTCGCGCTTGGTCAAGGTGAGGGATAACTCACCGGCGTCCAAGGACCAAATGATGTCGTCCCCCTTGATCTGGTGGAAGAGCTGTCGGTCGAAAATTGGAACATCTCTTACGGACACCGTGAGCCATTCGCCACCCGAGCCAGAGACCTTGATGTCCTTGGCTGAAATCCCGGCTGGAAGGGACCACCAACAGTATAGCTCCCCGGCTGCCTGTTCAAATCGGGTAGGTTCTCCTCTTCTGGTCCTTTGCAACTTCTTGAGCTCCTCCATTGCCCGGATCTCAGCTACGCTGGCTTCTTCCTCTTCTTCATGGATGATTTGCTGAAACCGGCTTCGGCGCCCCGAAGGTCCTAGACTTTTGGAGGCCTTGGGCTTGAAATTGGCAAACAAATCGTCAATTTCCTTCTTTTCATCCGCGGATATCTGGATGTTGTCTGTCTCAACCGGTTTCTTGGGAGCTGTCAGAGTCAAAGGCAGCTCATCATCCTTCAGCGCGGGTGCTTCCTCGTAGGATTCAAGCATGGGAGTGGGAGCCCTGCCCAAAGCTTGGTCTTCTAAAGCCCTTTCGCGATACTCATTTTTCACCAGTTCATACTCAGCCAGCTCTTGTCTCTGCGACTTGGCTTGTTGCTTCTTGTTTGCCCTCAACTCACGGAAGAAGCTGTCCATCAAGTCCAACTGCTCTTGGGGTAAACCCATCTTGTGGTATGGAAGATCTGAGATGGGCACTTCTTCAGTGGAGTTTTCCCGCATCTGACTGTAGCCCTCAAAAGCTTCCAGACCTTTCTGGTGGTTCATGTCCTGATGGTCAAATCTTAGAACCCTGCCACAAAAAATAGTTGCTCCAAAATAAGTTGTTTAGCGTTTTGTTACATCCTCAATGGCCACAAAAAAAATGAAGAATCTGAAGAATAATGAAGATACATCATTTTACATCAAATAGTCAATAAGTTATTGATAAGAAATGACTATAACTTACAACTTTGTATTAAATAAGGTTTAAACATTTAATAGTCAAAGGTTTTAACCCGTAAACAACTTTGTATTAAATCTGACTATAGAACTGCCCAAGGTTGACCCAGTCCCGTGCATCTCGAGGAATACTGCTGAGATTGGCATCTCCCCGGAGCCTCTGCGGTTTCGACGCCGCAGGACGACCTCCAAAACGAGGAAACAACAGAAAAATATAGAAAACATGATCATGATATATCATGATATATCACGATAATCAATCAAAACAGCCGTCATCATCATAATATATCATAATATCATTTTAACTTTTCAAAAACATCAGAAACATATAACAACCAGAAGAAGAATCACCAGTCATCACCAGTCACCAGTCATCACCATGGTCCACCATGGTCCCATCGTTTCATCACCAGTCATGACCATTCACCATGACCCCATGGCCCCATGGCCTGAGGGCTGTTCGGATGTCACTAGTCGGTCCAGGTCCTGCATCAGCATCTTGGCGTCGTAGTGGCTGGGCTCCAGCTCTAAGCATCGCTGGACCATGCCGATGGCATCACCGTACCTGGGCACCACCGGGCACCACGGCGCCACGGCGCCACGGCTGGTGGGTGAAAATTTGGTGAATTTTCCCAGAAATTGGGAACTCATCTGGAAATGGTACATCTAAATTATGTGTATAGAAAGTACAATGTAAAGAAATTGCCTACTCGAGGAGGTTTTCTTTGGAGCTGGGTCCTGGCTGGGGAGTATTGACCACTTAAAGCCAATGCCATAACCACAAAATTCTATCAGTTTCTCGGAGCTTGGGTATGGCTTATTACATCTGAACCAAAAAGTGAACCTTGAAAAGACTGTGAGTTCAATCCATCTTCCTTGGGCTTGAACAACATTCGATGAATCTGAAATCGAGAGACCGCTTGAGGCCTCGCAAGGCCACAGCAGCTCTCAGCAAGGCCTTGTCGTGACTTGGCTTTGTCACCAGAGCCGCTTCACAGTCCAAGAGTGCCTCTTCCCAACGCTCCATTCGGATGTTGGACTCCGCCCGGTTGGCATAGAGAGTGGCCCGCACCTGGCTATCACTGCAATATTTCTCCAAGGTGCTCAATGCCCTGGACCATTTGGTGGCAGCTTCCTTGTAGGAGCGAGCTGTGAACAGGGCATTACCTTGGTCTTTGAAGGCAAGGGCTGCAGTTTCGGCAGCAGCCTTCAGTGAATCTGATGGATCCACAGCTGGGATGGGCACTTGGCCTGTAAACTTTTTCCAGCCAGATTTGGGGGGCAAAATCTCCTCAGATTGCACCGCATACATGGGCTTTCGGTCCTGCCCCAATATCCAGCCATATGAGGTGAGACCAGTCTTCTGGCTCTTGTGAGGCTCCCTCGAGAGCATGCAGAGTTTGTCATTCTCAAAGATCTCCGCCTCGTGCCACTTCCGGCCCGTTGGGACATAAAGCCCGTTCACATCATCAGAGCCGGCACCTGTGACAAGAATCGCAGCACAGGCGGGAGATGCTTCTGGAGCCATGGAAAAGAAGTTCAAATGGATGGCACCGCGTCCATCACTAATCACTAATCCTACTATCAACTTGGACCTAAAAGTGCGGCAATGCCAACAGCAGCAATGCGACCTGCAAAGGTATGGGAACGAAAGGCTACTTGTGAACAAGCCTTTGGGCTATGGCGGCTATGAGAAATTGCATCTTCCAAAAGTACCGGTGGAACCCCAGTTGCAGGCTTCCACACCAGGTACTTCCCACCTGCATGCGCAGTAGGGAGCTGTGGTTGCCCTTTCCACCTCCAGGGATGAGCGACACGATTTGGCTGGTCTCATCCCTTGGCTGTTGGGGGATGCAGTTCATTGGAAGCTTGAAATTCAAACCACATTTCAAACCAACCCAAGATCATCATGTATCACCCCACTAGAAACCATGCTTTAGGATTATTTGATCTGTTCATAGTCTCTTCGTTTTGGGGGTCCCTGAGATCCCTGAGGCAGCTGCCCTGCAGGATCTTGAGACTTCGCTGCAAACAGCCCCGTGATTTGGAACTCCGTCTCGAAGCGCCTGCAGGATGCTGGGATGCTGCTAACAACATGTCAATCCAATGGTCCAATGGTGATGCATTCAGCCTGCAAGGATCTGGGACATCCATGACACGAGACCGACGAGACCGACGAGACCGCTGCCTAGGACGTACCAAAGCCCTGCGTGAAGCAAGGCGTCGAGGCCTAGCGTCAAATCATGGACAGCCCATGTATCATGTGAAAAATACGAGTCAATTACAGTCATTTGGGATCATCAGTCAGTAGAGACTTTTCTTGGCGGATGGTTTTCGCCAAGGTCCAACTGTGATGGAAAACTATTCCTACACCTTTGCCTGCCTTGTTCTGAGGCACAAAGCGCACATGATTCTACCAAGTAGGGCTGCGAATCCTATGGTTTTGTCTGAACATAGGGTCCCCAAAAATGTGATGGATCGATCATCATGTTCATCATTTTCCCATATACTTTCCGGACTGGCACCCTGCAGCAGAGTTCAAGGGCCTGAAAATTGCCGGATGTTTTAAACTCGGGGGATTTTTGGTCATTTACCGAATCACCAAATCATAAGATTGGGCACCAAAAGTGAGAAATTGAGATCAAATTTGCCATGTTCCTGGTTAAAAAAACAAACTATTTTATTCCTGCAGATGTTCCCTCAAACCAACCCATTGGTTATCATTGGTTTCCCCATTTCCACCGGCTGTGAAGAACATGGGCCCCAACCTGCCGCGCCGCTCGCGCGGCCCTCCAGCGCTGGCTGCGGACATGCGCCTTTCGGACCGCCGAGGCCCAAGTCTCGGGAAAGGGGAGGACATTCTTCCGCTTGTTACGGTAGAGTAGTTCAAAAAACAAATTCTTCGAAATCACTCTAATTCTTAACTCTAATAAAATCACTTTCAGGTATTCAAGTTATTGAAAATCCGTGGTTTCAACATGTTTCAACGATTTCCACGTTCCACAAATCAACCCCATGAGGAAATCGCTCTTTGGGGAACTGATCAGATGGGAAGAAATTGAACCGGCGAAACATTTCGCCGGAACGAATGGATGGTGCCAAAATTTGGAACCTCATTCCAGCCGATGGTTTACAATCATGGGCTCGATTAGAACTGCAAAATAGTTGGGCGTCCCCCAGTAGGTGTCCTAAAATGGGGGTACCCCAAATCATCCAAAATTATCAAAATTTGACCATTTTAGTCGTGAGACCCATGATTTGAAGGTCCCCCATTTTAGAAAACCACCAATATTCCAACACAAAAAGGGAATATGCTGCTCTGCATCTGGCGTCGCCTCCCAAGCTTTAGAGTGAAGCTTCTTGACCTGTCATGTACGCTGGCGGTGCCACTCTTGCGCCCTGGTCAACATCAAATAGTTTGCAAATGGATGTCCATCCAGCCAGCCAAATATATCCAAATATGGTATGATAACAAGGTTTAACATGGATATCACCACCCTTTCCCACCGCCCAAAGAGATGCGCTTTTTCACAGGGAAGCACTGGTCCCAAAAAAAGGTGCTCGGAACGCAAGGCTAGGTGTCGAAGTTTCCCGTGCACGGACGGGGTGCGTCGAACCCATCTCCTTTGGGAGAAGGGATAAATCTAAGGTGGGACAGTGGGAGATGGAGATCGGACCACTAACCAGCAAAGCGTTGGAAAATTCGGCCTCAAAAAATTCGGCATTGGGCAAACCAACCCCAAAAAAAAACTTGTACTTATCAATGATGCTCATGTATCTCTGGTATCTCCCTCTGTTCATCTGGACGATGGCAGTGTTGCCGCTGGCAACGTGGCGCCCACCACGGTGAGCTTCGGCAAGCAAAACTACCACCGGTACATACACATACCAAGCATGGACATGACATATATATATATGTATGTATGTATGTATGTATGTATGTATGTATGTATGTATGTATGTATGTATGTATGTATGTATGTATGTATGTATGTATGTATGTATGTATGTATGTATGTCATGTATGTATGTATGTGTGTGTGTGTGCGTGTGTGTGTGTATTTATTGATCTATCTATTTATTTGTTATATTGTATATGTATATTCATATGTCATATGTCATATGTCATATGTCATATGTCATATGTCATATGTGTATGTATATGTATATGTACATGTATAATCATGTATATGTATATGTATATGTACATGTATAATCATGTATATGTATATGTATATGATGTGTGTGTATGTATATGCAAATATGTTCTATGTATTTAGTATTAGTTATGTATTTTTGAAAAAAAAAACAACTGACATCATGTACTGACCAACATGCTTGAATTTATCCACAAAGCACAAGTGATGAACTGGAGATTTCTTATGATTTCTTCAGTGCCCATTTCTCAAGGCATGTCCTCCCAGGTGATTGACACCCGGCAAGGTTTTTGCCAGCCCCGTGACTGACCAAGGCAGGTTCAATAATCAGGGTTGATCCCAGAACCCCGGATGGCTGGTAAAATGTTCATGGCTTCATTCACCTATAAAATTAGTTGATGAGTTGGAGCAACCCTAGATCATCGGCTAGCTTTGTCAAGCCCAGTGCGGGCCGATTCAGCCGAGAGTTGTGCCGTGTCTCTGCGCCACACTGGATCAGTGCGGGCAGACTGCTGGTTGCAGAATACCCTGCAGAATCCAATGCGAAATGAACACATATTCGATGCAACTAACCAGCTGATAGCGTCGGGGTACTAAATTTGTACCACAAACCAACAGGGTCAACTGATGTCAACCAGTGCTCAGCTCAGAACTGAAACTTCCACGTTCCAATGAGGCCAGTGTGTTTCGAGAGACGTCAGCTGGGCGCGGCTTAAGCATGGGGGTGACAACATCCCCTTGACTAATTGGTTTAGAAGGATGGGACATTACACCCATCTCCAGGATATCCCACGGACCGCGCCGGAATTGTCCGCGGAACCACTGGAACCACTGGAACCACTGGAATTGTCGCCGGTGCCGGCCATGTCGCTGAGAGCCTGGAAGAGAGGGTTGAGAGGGTTGAGCTGTCCGCTCGGGACACGAAAATGTGTCAGTTGAATCAAGTTCAATCCCAAGAAGTATGACTCAATGACTAGTATAGGAAAAGACGGTTTATATAAACAGTTGGTATATCAATTTATATCTGACATCAACGATGTCCCGCCTGAAGTTCGATCGAGGTGCAGATGGCACCCAAACACCGGGGTAAGATGGACCTGATTCGTGCGGAGACATGTTGCTACGAAGGACTCGGATTACAGGCATAGGCAGTATAGGTTTGTCTCAAAATGACAGATATCCCAACATGTTTTTAAAACCATCATTAACCATAGTTTGATGGTGAAAATGATGTGATTTTATGATGGAAAAACATGATGTGAACGTTGAGAAAACCCCTGGGATGGGGCTCCAACGGCTCCCATGTTCCACCATCTCCCACCCCAACTGGGGAACGGACGGGGCTCTGGTGCCGACCATGCTCCTGGTGCCTGGAAATCAGATTGGTGAAAGTGGAGTAGTTTCACCAAAGGAACATCAAAATTAGAGAAACTCAAACATAGTTGATGGAAACAATCAGCTGAGATGTATATAACTTGATATATTGAGATTTGGCATTGAACCCTTATCTCGGACCAGAGAGTGAACAAATGCTGATGGATTCTGCCATGGACTGAAGTATGCCAAGGCCTTCACAGCAGAAATTGATAGGTTTGCTGATGATTGAGCGCAAAGTCTTTGATAAATTTGATAATGATTGACCGATTGACCGCGCCCACCCATGCACAACAAACACATCCAGTTGCACGGCGGCAAACACACTCCAGCCTGAATTTGCCCGCAGAGCGTGTGTCGCCGAGTCATAGGGGCCCCTGAGAGCCCTGAGGGATGTCCATCATGGCCCTTCTGAAAGCAGATTGGATCGCCAAAAAGTCAGGAACCAACAGGGAAAAACATGGGATGCAATGAAAAGCAGTTGTTCACTAACAGGAAAGGCATGGAAATGAAATCTCCCCTTGTTTGGCCACCGCCTGCAGCGGAAGGAACCAAAGGAACCGAAGGAATCTGCACCATGCGACTGCCGCGTGGCACGCCGAATTTCCTCAGAGACATCGAGAATCACAGCACTGCCTGCGGCCACGGAAGCTGCTGAAAATCTGCGGATGGTTGCGGCTGGTGAAAATCGGTTGCGTCACATGGCCAAGTTGCACATGTCCACTGGGAGCAGGCTCCTGGAGGCAACAAGCCACTGGAATCCCAAAAAGACATCAAACATGATATGATCAGAAATCTGAACAACTGACTGGTGGTTAAGACTGCGGAAAGCAATCCAAAACATTTTATTTCACCATCCCATTTGAATTTGCTGACTGGACAATGAAAGACATTGAAAGACCATTTTCGAAACCACCAACCCAATCTTGGTTGTACTCCGCTGGCCATTCCCTTTTATCATAATTCTATTCCCACGATGCTCACTTATTTATGTAAATATAGATATATTCGTATATATATATATACATATATATATATACATTCTCTCTTTTGATATATATATAGTATGCATATAGATATATACACAGTATATGCTACACGTGTGTGTGTGTGTGTTTGTGTGTTACATATTTACGCGTGTGTATTTGTACAATTATATGCATATGTATATACATATACATATATATATATGTCTCTATATATGCATACTACACATAATGAAGATATTTCGTTACTTGATACCCAGTGAAGCCTCCCCATCTCCTCCTTGGCTTGCGGAGAAACAGTGCGCAGAATGCTGGCGCCTGAGCATCCGCGAGGCTTCAACCGATCCATGGCTGGAGAATCCATGGAAATTCCCATGGAAAATGATGGGAAATCCATGGAAGTTCCCCTTTTTGATGGTATATTTAAGAGTTAAATATGGTTAAATGTGGCAGATTGGCGTTGTTGGGATATCAACCATCACATACATCTAGGTGCTCAATCATCAACAAGGATAGCTTCCCCTTGAGTTTGATCACCTTCCAAAACATGACTCTGCTCTTTGCCTGGCATGCACGCGAAATGTATGGAAAATGGATGGAAAATGTCACATTGAACATCTCACGAACCATCCTCCCAGGGTCCCACTTCGAGATTTCAGCGAGTCACGAGGCTTTGAAGGTGCAGTGCGACCTTGGGTCCGTCGCCAGGAGATCGGTTTTTCAACAACTTGGGGTTCAAAGCACCAGCCATTCTTGGAACATGTTGTAATCCCCCTGTGTTGGATATTTCTTGTGGTTTTAGCATGTGAACAACCCACCCCTGTGTGGGACATTTTAGGACACGTGATTCTAGTGGAAAGCCAATAAACACAAAGATGAAAAAAAAAACTGCAAGTTGGGATGGCAAATATATACAACCCATGTCTGATAGAATTCAGATGATATCAAGGACATTTAAGGACATTTACAACATATGTTTGGTAAACCATACGGGTAAACCATGTTAGGCAGCTTTTCCATGGCTTTCCCAATGGCTTTTCCTTTGCGGGATCCGCACTGGTCCAAGTGTCTAAGCTTCTGGAGGAGTTCAGAGGCTTCACGATGAAGTTTCTCGGCGCCCATTTCCTGGTAATGTAAGGTGCTTCACAAACCACGAGTTAACCACTGGTAATTTAACATAGCTATGGAAAATCACCATTTTTAATGGGAAAACTATGGAAAATCACCATTTTTCATGGGAATATCCACTATAAATTGCCATTTTCAATAGCTACGTTAAATTACCAGAGGGTAGTTGAGGGAAAAAAAAACTGGAGACATGTTGGGATCAATTTTTTAAAATCCAGATTCCAGCTGACGCATCGGACAAAAATCAGGGGAATCTGTTTTGCCAGATTCCTGACTTACCTGACTTGGAGATTTGTGGGTCCTTAGAAATCATGACAGCGATTTTTTGGTTTCCCATGTTTCCCCGGGCCTTGGGCTTTGGTTGCTTGCGTTGGTGGAAGATTTCTAGACCACGAGCTCCCAGCATCGCATTCTCCAGGACCAAACTCCTGACCATTGAAGCCCAAAAAACATGGAAAACATGGTTTGGTTTGGCAATAACAGGGGATACCACATGCATCAAGCATCATCCATACATGGCCAACAAAGCAATCATTCTTCTAATAGATGGAGGATCTCCTCTTCTCCACCTGTAGCTCTTCAACCTCGATCATCAGCAGAATCAGATTTTTTCAGGTCAAGTAATGGAGTAAAGACCTACAAAATGGAAAAAATAAAATAATATCACTTCATTCAGCATTTGTTCCATCTCAGAGTCTCTTGCTGATTTTCCATGGGTTTTCCACCAAGGCACCAGTTCCTTGTGGATCTGCAATTCGTTCTCCAAAGAGGACAAATAGCTTTCAGCTGTTAGCGCACGGTCCTTCATGGCCTGACAGGTCAGCCATGGTCAGCCGAAGAATTCTGAACCGGGATCTACGGGAGCTGCAATGACTATGGTATATTATACTAGGACACTCTAGAAAAAACGCATGTGTATATAGGTATGTAAATATATTTATATATACACAAATATGCCAATAGGTGTATGTATATATCTATATGTATAGGTATACATATATATATATGTTGCAATATGCATACGTGTACCTGCGTCAAGAATAATTTAAGAACCATGAAACCCTGCAGTTGCCGAATTTTCCAGCTCCTTGCATTGAAGTTCAGCAGCAAACGCCCGCTGCCCTTTGACCTGCAACAGCTGGGTTGATGATGAATGGTTGATGATGAATGGTTGATGTCAATAATCCAAGCCTCTCGATTGTTGGTTATCGTATCCCCATTTTTTTCATAGTTGAATCATCCATAGATGATCTAATCAGTTTGTTCAAGTTTCTTCCAATATCTCTTCGAAAAGGCAACCTTTGGGCATCCAATTTTTGCTCCGCCTCCAGCTGCATGGACTGCAAGAAGACCAATCGAGCAAGTTTCACCACTTCTTCTCCCTGGCACTGGCAGGACTGGACGATCTTCATGGGACAAGAATGACAAATCACATGGCTTCATCATGCAATTTCATCATGTGAAACGTAAAAAAAAAACAATGAAACCGCTAAGCATGCCAAGCGATAATGATTTCCCCCCCTGTCACGTAGAAACAGAAGAGAATGTATCATGAAATCCCGTCCTCACTACTGTGTTTGGCTGTCTTGTGCTCAGCCTCAATGAGACCAGGCAGGTCTACATGAATCTGAAGAGGGCCTACATAGCTGCAGTATAATAACTGTAAACCTCAGGTATGTGCGCATATATGAATATATATATATATAGATATTCAGCTATAGACATATGTAGAGAGAGAGAGAGAGATAGGTAGATAGATTGATGGATTGATTGATAAGAGATTGATAGATAGGTAGATAGGTAGGTAGATATGTCATGTAGCTGGTTGGTGGGCTAAGTTTTTGTTGGAAACATTGATGTTGGTCATGAACTTCACATATCAGAAGAATCTGCGTCAGGTCTGGTGGTTTCCGATAAGTAGGGATGGAAAACACCATGCACGTATTCAAAAGCCCAGACCGGCAAGGCTACGAGGACAAGAACTTCACAGATCACTGAATCTTTCAAATGGGAATGGTTTCAAAAGTCAAAACCTACAACACATTATATACAATACCATATTTATATACCATATATATATACATATATTTATTTATTTATTTACTTACTTATTTATTTGTTTGTTTGTTTATTTACTGTAACTTATTGATTTATCTATCTATCTATCTATCTAACTAACTAACTAACTAACTCTATCCATCCATCCATCCATCCATCCATCCATCCATCCATCCATCCATCTATTCATTTATGTATCATATTTCAGGAGGATGAAATAGGATGAACATCCATAACTGACACCAACTACTGGTCAGATGGACCCGTGGGGCCCCAAGGGGGCCCCGACACGTCTGGGCTCCCATATCTCGCTACCGCTGGCTTCCTCGCCAGTTTCCATCGCATTGAGTTGACTCACGATACCTGGCAATCATGGAATCCCTTGGAAGGGGGAAGTGCTAAGTGCTCCAGGTCATGTATTATGTATATACATATATATGTATAGAGATATATTGATATGTGGATAGTCTATATATATATATGTGTGTGTGTGTATTGTATTGTGTGTATATATATATATATATATCTTTACCGGAAAGTGGACATATTCATGTATATAAAGACTATAAAGATATATACTTTATATATCATTGTGGAGATATATACTTTATATATCTTATGTACTGCAAATTTCGGCCATGTTCCATTCAAAAAATCCAGCGATTTACGCCGCCTTGCGGAAGATCGTTCCACAACTTGTCCATGGACTCTCGGCAAATCCGGGAAAATCGTTGCCTGGCACCGGATTCAGTACCCGGCAACATCCATAGGAAAACCATTGGAAAACCATAGGAAAACCATTGGAAAACCCATAGGAAAACCATTGGAAAACCATGGGAAAACCATAGGAAACCATTGGAAAACCATTGGAAAACCATTGGAAAACCATTGGAAAACCATTGGAACCATAGGAAAACCATTGGAAAACCATTGGAAAACCATAGGAAAACCATTGGAAAACCATTGGAAAACCTGCAAAGTGGTAAGTTGAAAGCATACCTAAGAGGTAAACGTGTTCATACCTATTGAAAATCACCACTTTTAATAGGTAAACCAACGAACTAACTGGGCCATTTTCCATAGCTATGTTAAATTACCAGAGGGTATAAGTCTCAAAATGTACCAATTGAAAATCAGTAATTGGGGACAGAAAGCTTCGGTGGAACAAAGTTCCTGGTCAAAATTGGTCATTGTCATTGCTGATCATCATACAATCTTCAAGAATGATATTTTTGAGACACAAGCAGAACATCATAGCTCACCCCAAGAACTCGGCGCATATAGTTACCAACAGTAACATGGGTGAAGGATCAAAACTTATATCTTTATTGCAATCACTGAAGTTCCAAACATGCAATCATGAAGCCATGACTACCCATACCTCGAAATTGGTTTGCATACAAAAACATAAGCCCCATGAAAATGGATTGATGACCATCCCCCAGTCAATGGGTCGATCTAAGTTTTACCATGGTACATATAGAAATAAAGTTGGCTTTTATAACTAACCATATAGCCTAGCCATATGTCACAGCCATAGTTAATCATATCTCAAAGTTTTACTTGCGACGAAGCCTGATTTAGGCGTAGGCTATGTCTGCACCTAATTACTCTTATGTATACATGTGATTAAAGAAATGGTTTGTCTGAGAATGGGGTATATACCCCTAAATCCATTAACCATCATAATCCTCAGAATTGCCATTTGGACCTAAAACCATTTTCAGATACACCCATCTCTCAAAACTGCAAAAAAAAGTGCGGACAAACACCCATAGATCATATATGGTATCCCATAAAATCCCATTAATATGTCATTAAATCCCATTCATATATCCCCATATCGATGGATAATTCATGATTTATCATCTCATCAAGAAATCCCATTCTTACATCCCATGTTAAAGATTGATAAATGCCATGCATACCACATGTTATATCCCACTAAATCACCGTCAACTCACCATCAACTCACCATTTTTTTGGCTAAATCTCCATGAAAACAGCGTGGTTTATCCCGAACCCCTCAGATGACCATCTCAACCCCTTAGCTTTCCAAAGTTCCCAAAAAAAATCGGAACTGCCCATTAAATCACCATTTGAGTTGGCTAAATCCCTACAAATCACCATTTTGGTTGCTTCAATCCCCATGGAATCACAACTTATCATCCCATTAAAAACGAGTTCCCAACAGCTTTCCTCACCTGGACTGCTTATCCTCCTCGCTGGTGGCCACAGATACCAGGTGCATCAGCTGGTCCATCCGTGCCAGGACGGCATCCACCTGACTTTTATGGTGATTTCGATGGGATTTCACCCACCAATTGCTGGATTTTATGGTGATTTCGATGGAGATTTAACCACCAATTCATGCTGATTTTATGGTGATTTCGATGGGGATTTCACCCACCAATTGCTGGATTTTATGGTGATTTCGATGGAGATTTAACCACCAATTCATGCTGATTTTATGCTGATTTCGATGGGATTTCACCCACCAATTGCTGGATTTTATGCTCATTTCGATGGAGATTTAACCACCAATTCATGCTGATTTTATGGTGATTTCGATGGGGATTTCACCCACCAATTGCTGGATTTTATGGTGATTTCGATGGAGATTTGACCACCAATTCATGCTGATTTCATGGTGATTTCGATGGGGATTTCACCCACCAATTGCTGGATTTTATGGTGATTTCGATGGAGATTTAACCACCAATTCATGCTGATTTCATGGTGATTTCGATGGGGATTTCATCCACCAATTGCTGGATTTTATGGTGATTTCGATGGAGATTTAACCACCAATTCATGCTGATTTTATGGTGATTTCGATGGGGATTTCACCCACCAATTGCTGGATTTTATGGTGATTTCGATGGAGATTTAACCACCAATTCATGCTGATTTTATGGTGATTTCGATGGATTTAACCACCAATTCATGCTGATTTCATGGTGATTTCGATGGGGATTTCACCCACCAATTGCTGGATTTTATGGTGATTTCGATGGAGATTTAACCACCAATTCATGCTGATTTTATGGTGATTTCGATGGGGATTTCACCCACCAATTGCTGGATTTTATGGTGATTTCGATGGAGATTTAACCACCAATTCATGCTGATTTTATGGTGATTTCAATGGGGATTTCACCCACCAATTGCTTGATTTTATGGTGATTTCGATGGAAATTTAACCACCAATTCATGCTGATTTCATGGTGATTTCGATGGGGATTTCACCCACCAATTGCTGGATTTTATGGTGATTTCGATGGAGATTTAACCACCAATTCATGCTGATTTTATGGTGATTTCGATGGGGATTTCACCCACCAATTGCTGGATTTTATGGTGATTTCGATGGAGATTTAACCACCAATTCATGCTGATTTATGGTGATTTCGAATTTCATGCTGATTTCGATGGATTTTATGGTGATTTCGATGGAGATTTAACCACCAACCAATTGCTGGATTTTATGGTGATTTCGATTTTCTGGATGGTGATTTCGATGGGATTTAACCAACCAATTCATGCTGATTTTATGGTGATTTCGATGGGATTTGACCCACCAATTGCTGGATTTTATGGTGATTTCGATGGAGATTTAACCACCAATTCATGCTGATTTCATGGTGATTTCGATGGGGATTTCACCCACCAATTCATGCTGATTTTATGGTGATTTGGATGGAGATTTAACCACCAATTCATGCTGATTTTATGGTGATTTCGATGGGGATTTCACCCACCAATTGCTGGATTTTATGGTGATTTCGATGGAGATTTAACCACCAATTCATGCTGATTTTATGGTGATTTCGATGGGATTTGACCCACCAATTGCTGGATTTTATGGTGATTTCGATGGAGATTTAACCACCAATTCATGCTGATTTTATGGTGATTTCGATGGGGATTTCACCCACCAATTGCTGGCTTTTATGGTGATTTCGATGGAGATTTAACCACCAATGGGGATTTCATGCTGATTTTATGGTGATTTCGATGGAGATTTAACCACCAATTCATGCTGATTTTATGGTGATTTCGCATGCTGATTTTTTTGATTTCGAGTGATTCACCCACCAATTGCTGGATTTTATGGTGATTTCGATGGAGATTTAACCACCAATTCATGCTGATTTTATGGTGATTTCGATGGGGATTTCACCCACCAATTGCTGGATTTTATGGTGATTTCGATGGAGATTTAACCACCAATTCATGCTGATTTTATGGTGATTTCGATGGGGATTTCACCCACCAATTGCTGGATTTTATGGTGATTTCGATGGAGATTTAACCACCAATTCATGCTGATTTTATGGTGATTTCGATGGGGATTTCACCCACCAATTGCTGGATTTTATGGTGATTTCGATGGAGATTTAACCACCAATTCATGCTGATGCTGATTTTAATGGTGATTTCGATGGGATTTGACCCACCAATTGCTGGTTTTATGGTGATTTCGATGGCAGATTTAACCACCAATTTCATCGTGATTTTTATGTTGATTTTCGATGGGATTTGACCACGCAATTGCTGGATTTTAATGTCATTTCGATGGAGATTTAACAGCCAATTCATGCTGATTTGTAATGGTGATTTCGATGGGATTTGACCCACCAATTGCTGGATTTTATGGTGATTTCGATGGAGGTTTAACCACCAATTCATGCTGATTTTATGGTGATTTCGATGGGGATTTCACCCACCAATTGCTGGATTTTATGGTGATTTCGATGGAGATTTAACCACCAAGTCATGCTGATTTTATGGTGATTTCGATGGAGATTTAACCACCAATTGCTGGATTTTATGGTGATTTCGATGGGATTTGACCCACCAATTGCTGGATTTTATGGTGATTTCGATGGAGATTTAACCACCAATTCATGCTGATTTTATGGTGATTTCGATGGGGATTTCACCCACCAATTGCTGGATTTTATGGCGATTTCGATGGAGATTTAACCACCAATTCATGCTGATTTTATGGTGATTTCGATGGGATTTGACCCACCAATTGCTGGATTTTATGGTGA
The DNA here is from genome assembly GCA_947184155.2 of Cladocopium goreaui. NCBI lineage: Eukaryota > Dinophyceae > Suessiales > Symbiodiniaceae > Cladocopium > Cladocopium goreaui. The sequence continues at coordinate 277,727 of CAMXCT020000085.1, forward strand.
TTTCGATGGAGATTTAACCACCAATTCATGCTGATTTTATGGTGATTTCGATGGGATTTGACCCACCAATTGCTGGATTTTATGGTGATTTCGATGGAGATTTAACAACCAATTCATGCTGATTTCATGGTGATTTCGATGGGGATTTCACCCACCAATTGCTGGATTTTATGGCGATTTCGATGGAGATTTAACCACCAATTCATGCTGATTTTATGGTGATTTCGATGGGATTTGACCCACCAATTGCTGGATTTTATGGTCATTTCGATGGAGATTTAACCACCAATTCATGCTGATTTTATGGTGATTTCGATGGGGATTTGACCCACCAATTGCTGGATTTTATGGTGATTTCGATGGAGGTTTAACCACCAATTCATGCTGATTTTATGGTGATTTCGATGGGGATTTCACCCACCAATTGCTGGATTTTATGGTGATTTCGATGGAGATTTAACCACCAAGTCATGCTGATTTTATGGTGATTTCGATGGAGATTTAACCACCAATTGCTGGATTTTATGGTGATTTCGATGGGATTTGACCCACCAATTGCTGGATTTTATGGTGCTTTCGATGGAGATTAAACACCAATTTCTGCTGATTTTTATGGTGATTTCGATGGGGATTTCACCCACCAATTGCGGATTTTGATGGTGATTCGGATGAGATGTAACCACCAATTCATGCTGATTTATGGTGATTTCGATTGATTGAACCCACAATGCTGGGATTTTTATGTTGATTTCGATGGAGATTTAACCACCAAATTCATGCTGATTTTTTGGTGAGTCGATGGGATTGGACCCACCAATTGCTAGCTTTTATGGGATTTTAGATGGGATTAACCACCAATTCATGCTGATTTCATGGGGATTTCGATGGGGATTCTCACCCACCAATTGCTGGATTTTATGGCGCTTTCGATGGAGATTTAACCACCAATTCATGCTGATTTTATGGTGATTTCGATGGGATTTGACCCACCAATTGCTGGATTTTATGGTCATTTCGATGGAGATTTAACCACCAATTCATGCTGATTTTATGGTGATTTCGATGGGGATTTCACCCACCAATTGCTGGATTTTATGGGGATTTCGATGGAGATTTAACCACCAATTCATGCTGATTTTATGGTGATTTCGATGGGGATTTCACCCACCAATTGCTGGATTTTATGGTGATTTCGATGGAGATTTAACCACCAATTCATGCTGATTTTATGGTGATTTCGATGGGATTTCACCCACCAATTGCTGGATTTTATGGTGATTTCGATGGAGATTTAACCACCAATTCATGCTGATTTCATGGTGATTTCGATGGGATTTCACCCACCAATTGCTGGATTTTATGGTGATTTCGATGGAGATTTAACCACCAATTCATGCTGATTTCATGGTGATTTCGATGGGATTTCACCCACCAATTGCTGGATTTTATGGTGATTTCGATGGAGATTTAACCACCAATTCATGCTGATTTTATGGTGATTTCGATGGGATTTGACCCACCAATTGCTGGATTTTATGGTGATTTCGATGCAGATTTAACCACCAATTCATGCTGATTTCATGGTGATTTCGATGGGGATTTCACCCACCAATTGCTGGATTTTATGGTGATTTCGATGGAGATTTAACCACCAATTCATGCTCATTTTATGGTGATTTCGATGGGATTTGACCCACCAATTGCTGGATTTTTTGGTGATTTCGATGGAGATTTAACCACCAATTCATGCTGATTTTATGGTGATTTCGATGGGGATTTCACCCACCAATTCATGCTGATTTTATGGTGATTTGGATGGAGATTTAACCACCAATTCATGCTGATTTTATGGTGATTTCGATGGGGATTTCACCCACCAATTGCTGGATTTTATGGTGATTTCGATGGAGATTTAACCACCAATTCATGCTGATTTTATGGTGATTTCGATGGGATTTGACCCACCAATTGCTGGATTTTATTGTCATTTCGATGGAGATTTAACCACCAATTCATGCTGATTTTATGGTGATTTCGATGGGATTTGACCCACCAATTGCTGGATTTTATGGTGATTTCGATGGAGATTTAACCACCAATTCATGCTGATTTCATGGTGATTTCGATGGGGATTTCACCAACCAATTGCTGGATTTTATGGTGATTTCGATGGAGATTTAACCACCAATTCATGCTGATTTTATGGTGATTTCGATGGGATTTGACCCACCAATTGCTGGATTTTATGGTGATTTCGATGGAGATTTAACCACCAATTCATGCTGATTTTATGGTGATTTCGATGTGGATTTCACCCACCAATTGCTGGATTTTATGGTGATTTCGATGGAGATTTAACCACCAATTCATGCTGATTTTATGGTGATTTCGATGGGGATTTCACCCACCAATTGCTGGATTTTATGGTGATTTCGATGGAGATTTAACCACCAATTCATGCTGATTTTATGGTGATTTCGATGGGATTTGAACCACCAATTGCTGGATTTTATGGTGATTTCGATGGAGATTTAACCACCAATTCATGCTGATTTTATGGTGATTTCGATGGGATTTGACCCACCAATTGCTGGATTTTATGGTGATTTCGATGGAGATTTAACCACCAATTCATGCTGATTTTATGGTGATTTCGATGGGGATTTCACCCACCAATTGCTGGATTTTATGGTGATTTCGATGGAGATTTAACCACCAATTCATGCTGATTTTATGGTGATTTCGATGGGATTTGACCAACAAGAATGTGGATTTGATGGTTTCGATGGAGATTTTTCATGGTGCAACAGGGAAATTTTTTGATGGGGATGTCTTCCAGGAATATGATGGGAAAATGCGAATGGAACAAAAGGCTTTTCAAGCAAGTTGCAACGGAAAAGTAGCTCTGGATGTTCACCAAATCTTGGGGTATGGTTCAACTTATACCCAGATGATCAAAAAATGGGGATTCTCAACCAGATTTTTTCATTCACACACCCATTTTTGTGGCCATTGAAAAGATCAGGAAATTGTGACTTAAATTAAACTGTGGGAGTTCGATAAATATGATTTTGTCTCGGCAGAACTTGCTTGGGGGGCCATTTTGTGCATTGTGATGTTTTAGACTCTGGGATCTTTATGGATGTTTGGGTTTCCCGACATTCCTAGAACAAACAACCCAAGTAAGGTGGTAAAGCCAAGAATGATTTCGCACCGAAGTTAGAATTTAACTATGAACGAATGGAAGCTTCTTCGTGTCAATAATGTCCTTTTGGTAAAAATAGAGGGGCCGATTTGGTATACCATCTATTATCATTTACCTGTTGTTAAAGGGGTAAACAAACCCCTCTATTAACCAACCAACCAATGGGAAAAGGACATCTATGATTCGTGTACAGGATAAGAATATACGGTATACAGGATGATCCAACCAAACCGATGGCAAATCCAAAACCATGAACAATCCCCAATTTTTCCAAACATGCCTAGAAACCAAGCCTGAGTGGAGATGTACCACTGGGTGTGCGGCCACAGTATTGAGGATATAAACAGATGGAAAAATTATCAAACCCTATTTTCATAGGCTCTGAACATATTTGACCCCATATTCTTCGGATCTTTCGACCCGCGCGCAGCACCTATTTTCCCGATTTCCCACCTCCACATCATCACCACTTTCCGACATATTTCCCAGGTCGACCGGGGCAGTCATCTGCCATTCCGCCTGGCCATGGCGGGGCCATGGCGGAGCGATTCCACGGAGTCAGGGCAGCCAGCTGATTCCCTAGAACTCAGATATAGATGGGTGTACTTAGATATAGTGATCGGCTGGTGCATGTTTTAAACCCTACCAATCTACCAAGAAGAGAAAAGACTTTCTTAAAGAAGTCATTTCCGTCTGGGTGAGTTCGAAATAGTTCTTAGTCTTAAACAATGCCCAGGGGGAAAACAAAAACAATGTCTGATCCAATCCCACCACCTCCGTGGCTGCGGTGGAAGGTGACGGCACAGCCATGTCTTTCTCCATGGCTGCATGAGAAGTGTGAGAGTTCTGCAGATCAGGTTTTTAGCATATTCAGTCATAGTACTGTGGGAATTTGGATGGGGATGGCGAGATTGTTAGAGAAATAACATATCATGTCATCAAGGTCCATCTGGTAGGATAAGCGAATGAAACCATGAACTAACCGGAGTTGGGTCAATGGTGCTTGAGTTGGCTGTGTCCAAGGTGGCGTTCTCTGCGTTCGTAGCACTGCTGGATGAGTTTCTACCATGGCCTTTCCGATCGCCTTGAGGCACTATCACGGAAAAAACGGACGGCCAATGTGCATCGACACGGCTAGAGCTATCGCCACGTGCATCAGTTGCACAGCTTGCTGCACCCTTCAGTTGTTTCTTGTTTTTCAAGCCCAAAGAGGCCCAAAGCGGTGAGGAGCCACTGTAGCCACTGGCTCGCAGTCTTTGCTGGAAAATAGTCCATCCTTTTTGGTGGACAGCAGTGCACTGTAGCTAGACACACCATGGGCTTGAGCTGTGGCCCGCCACTTTTACAAACTGCCTGGGGCCAAGCTGCCGGCCCTGATTTCGGCAATCAACTTCAGCCCCAAGGCAGCCAATCCTAGTCATGATCCCCATCATCCAAGCCTTCCAAGCCTTCCAAGCCATCAACATCATCAAGGAAGGTCTCAAATGCCGTCCTTTCCTCAGCCCCTTCCGGTGCAGGTGGTGCAGGTGGAGCCGCTGGCGCGCCTTCCATGGCTGCCGGTGCAGGTGCGGCTTCAGGGGCCGTCCTGGCTGCTGCATCGTCCGCAGCCTTAGGGGGAAATGAGAAGTTCGAACAGGCTCATAAGGACTCATAAGGAAACCTCTGGAAACGGCCATGTTTAGTTGATGGATAGTGACATGAATGGTAAAAGGCAAGGTTTCTTATAGATGTTCGCGTGAACTCACCCGGAAGCCACCTGCTTGAGGTATTCTGGACTAAGGAACTGCACACAGCACTGAGGACGTGGCGCGAATGTCCTGAGAATCAGACAACGAAGTATAGGTGAAAGAGGTGGAATGGTGGGTTCTCAAAATTTCTCAAATCAGGTGCTGAAGAAGTCACAGCTTCTCAGTGCCAAGTTTCCAGGATCATCCCCTCAGCAGATTCCAGGACCTTCCATGTATCACACCATCCGGCACGGTCTCCCAGCCGTTTTTTGAACCACGCGCCTTGCCGGACAGGAGCTTCAAAAAGCGATACAGGGAGTAGAAGACGCGGAAGAGGCCGGCAATGATCATCACCGCCGAAATCACCGGCAAAGGGTTGGAATCTCCTGTGGACGTCGCCTGCCTTGGAGTTGCCAGAGCCAGCGGATGCCAGCGGACTTTCCCTGGCACCCTGGGGTCGGATTCGGAGTGCCGAGCCACTGAGTTAGGAAGAAGCCCAGGGAGTTACATCCGCTCATACCAACCATGGTCAGGCCATGCATCAGGTGGACCTGCAGCGGAGGGACAGGAGGAAGACTACATTGACTACATCAAACTGAGTAACTCAAAGGATCCAAAGGTAATTTGATGTGACAACTGTAACATCAAACCCGACCTCCTGACCTACGCACGTCCTTCCCCCTTCAGCCAAGAGGCGAATGGAATTCCACAAATCATCCATTCGTTCATTCGCATGATGATGCGCAACAACTCCTGGCAATGTCAAAGGCTGGTCTCAGCTGCCCTTCTCCAAGTTCCAGTTGTCTCTAGCTGAACTGTCATGAACTGTCCTCCTTGTCTTCCTCTTGAATACCACTGACGTTGGTCACTTGCTCCATGAAGTTGTCAGAGAAGAGCTGGCAGCGCAACTCTTGAGGCTTCTGGTGTTCCAACGCTGCGCAAACGACATCCACACGCGCGCGCGCGCCTGGTAGTCCCCATCACCATGGTGAAACCTCAGTGGCTCCCCAAAATTTTGCACTGCCCAGGCCAAAAAAACGTCACCGAGGCTCCAATGGATGCAATAGCAAATGTAAGCGCAAAGTATCACCACACCTCACCAATCGAGCTGAGCGTCGTGCGCCACCGCGACAATCGGTACTGGGATGATTTCTTAGTTACAATTTACAATCATACTTGGATATTCAAACCAGCAAGGCCAGTAAGGATATAGAACTTCCACCCCAACCAGCACCACTTCGTTCATCTCCAGGGAGTTGTGCAGCTGTGGCACCACCAAACACCACCAAGGTGACGGTGTGTAAGACCAGTGCTGATCTCAAGATGTTTGCATACCTCATGATGCTCTGCTGGGGGTTACAGTATAAGTTAGAAATGCAAAAAAGATGCTAGCTTTCGGACATCCACATCAGTGACATGTGGAAATTTGAATGCCATCTTCTCGTATGCGGACCAAATCATCACAGTTTGAACCGCCAAATGTCAGGGCCAAGCTGCAGTGCTCGCTGCACTGAGTATTCAAAGTGACACTGGTCGCATCGAAACCTGTCAGCATTTCCCAGGCGGTAGACTCGATGATAAACCATCTCCAATTGGGTTTATGAGGTTTATGATTGGCATTGATTGGGTTTACCATGTTTACCACAGGGGAATTGGACTGATGTCCTCTTGAGGGAGAGACAAAACTACTCAAAGCTGGAAATGGTACGAATTTTCTGCATGGTTTCTGCCCCTAAAATCGACATGATCAATGAAATCATGATCAAGAGCAGTTGGCTCCTTATTGCTCCTTGGGCTATTTTTGGTAGTTCCCCCAGCTGATTTTCCAGAGGTTTGCTTCCAAGTCGCGAGGATTGAGGATTTGCACTTGCAAAGCGCCACATGTTGAGGCAGTCCATGTGCACAAATCGCATGGTTCCAGAACCTCACAGCAGCCCTGGAAAATCCACTTGGGAAAATATGAGACGGAAAATTGTTGACAAAAACCCACAACTCCCACGTGCCAAGGCTGTCGTTATATCGTACTTGCGCACCGGGGGATCAGCGCTAAACCGGCGCAGCTTGGGCTCTCAACCTTCTCCGTCAGGAAATTAAGAACCTGTAAGCCCATTCTTGCAGCAAGGCCACATAAACATGGAGAGATCAATCCTTGGTACACGACTTCCGCATCCTGCTTTAAGCAACTCGAAATTTCACCGACGCTGTTAAAACGCAACACACATTTTGAGGAAAGACTCTTCCGCTTTCGCTGCCTCCAAAGCAAATCCGGCAGCTGGGTTGAGAATCCTCATCCTGACATGGCTTGACTCAGATCGACCCTCCGGTGACCATCCATTTCAATCATTTCAGAGCTAGCTGCCTAAATCATAAATTGAAGCCCCTATATTTGTCCAAGGTGAATATAATTCCCAATTATTGTTGAATATGTGCAGTTGAAGAAATATGCAGAAATTCCTTCAAACCAACTGCGAACAGCCTGAAAAAACAATGACTAAAGTGTCAATTGTTTCCCTTCACACCAATTTCTGAAAAGATACGAATTAGCGACATCTTGTGAAATCCTACTAAAATAGTGGTAAACTAAACCCTACCCGCCCTACCCCCAGTGACCCATGGTTCCTCCTGCCCCATCGCCTCACTGGGCGCCTTGCGACCTCCACGTTGGGACAGCAGCTCTCGCAAATGCGCGAAACATTGGAGGGAACGGAGCCGGATCACTGCGTAGCTGCTCCACAGCAGCCAAATGTAAAACCTGGGATGATTAACGGGCCCCACTTCGATTTACCATGATTTTTCTAATAGGTGTTGCTAATTTAATGGTCTATAATGGTTTATAACCTACAGGAATAACAACGACCATATTTCATCCCATATATCATAGGGGAGATATTCCATTACTCTAACTACCATTTACTAAGGATGCACTGCCAAGTGGCCAGGCCAATGGGTTAAATTCATGGGTTAGACTCTAACCAACTTGATCGGGTGTTTCCCTGGCATTTTGGGTATCGAAACTTGATGGGATTGAACCAACAAACATGGTGATTTAATGGGATATGTCATCGGATCTTTTTCTGGGGATCTCCCATGGCAACTTGATACCGATATGGGTGTAATTCATGGGGGGTACCCTCATTTATGGCAATGTAAAACCAGTTGCAATGGGCTCTATTGATTGTCTTTACGGTTTCACTGCCAGCAGCCGCAATGGGCTTAATAATCTTGATATGGGATGTCCGGTTTTAATGCCAGCTGGGGTTCAACTTCCAAGTCAAATGGGTGTGTAAACCCTGACCAGTTGCAAAGCTGGTTTCTAGTGGTTTAGGTTTGCAAGTCAACTGCGAAAAACATGTGTTTTGATGGACAGGTATCTAGAGTACTTAAACACTCATCTTAATCTTGGGGTGCGGTTTGGGGTTGTCTTTATGGCGTGAGTTGGGATATAAGGCCTGTAATTCTGGGATGATGCACATCTAATTGTTTGACTAAGTAGGTGACAAGTACCAAATCATGCATGGTTGATACATGTATGAATTATCCCTAGCTATATACTGGATGATGCACCTTAAGCTAAGGAATGACCACAAATGACCACAATAACCTTGGTTGGTTTCCCTCAACGCAATAACCATGGTCCTGATCAACAGCCCAACATGACCCATTTCATGGCGGTTGAGTCTCCACTTCTACGTAAAACCACCAGGAATCCCAAGCGGCTTATCCATCAGTAAACTAACATAGATCATCATAGGTATGGAAAACCCATCATAGAGACATATAGAGACCATGTCCAAAGGAAACCACCATGGATTTCCATAGCTTTATGTAAAAACTCCAGGGTAGCCCAGGCGCAGGAAATGATAGTCATTCAGTTCCAGCTCCAGGATCCTCTGCAGATCAGGATGGAGCTGTTCCCCATCGCCTTGCAGAACGCGTGGCAATTTGACATGGAAATTCTTCATGCAGCTGATTGACAAAGTCAAATATATACAGTGACTCACCACCAAAAAAAGAAAAGGTCATATATATATAATTTATTATTTATTTATTTATGTACTGTATGTATGTATGTATGTATGTATGTACGTACGTACGTACGTATGTATGTATGTATGCATGTATGTATGTACGTACGTACGTATGTATGTATGTATGGACATATGTATGTATATTATATATATATATATATGGGCCACATATACGCGCGATTTGTGTACCACTATTTGAGAATCGAGACTTCTCCATCTTTGGGGTTGATCATGTTTGTTTTTTACCCCTGGCTGTCTGATGCTTTATGTCTCACCAGGAAACATGTTATTTGGTGTGAAGAGAAGAACGCGCAGGGTAGACAACCTTGAAAGCATCGCCGTTTTCAATCCAAGCAACTCCACATCTGCCACAGCAACTCCAAGCTGCAGCTCACGAAAACCACTGGCATGGCAGTAAACCTCAGATCAACGCCCAAAAAATCCAAAAACGCCGATGAGCAAAACGCCCCAAATCACTCAGTGGCCTGGTGGCCTGCTTTATCCGATGTTGATCCATCTCCATCCCATCTTGCCCCTTGGCACTTCATCCCCATAGATGCCATAGATCCAAGGAACACCACCATCACCAGGCTGTGACCCAGGGACAACATTGGGGTATCCACGTGTCTCAGCAGCGCATAAGCCACACATCCAAAGGGCCAAAAGATCAACATCTGCAGCCCGCGGAAGAGGATACTTGCCTCGATCGATTTTTTGGAACAAAACAACATGGAACCGATGGAACCCCCAGGAAAAGGATTTTGCTGGTCAATTGGGAGGAGGATGTTCCGAATTTTGAAATTATCATTTCTCGGGGCCACGTTCAGTTTCTGGGTGAAAAACATGATACCCTCCATTCCAAAACAACACGCCGTCAGCAAATACGTTCAAGTTTTGTGTCCACACTTGGAGCCACACGCAGTTTGGATGAAAATGGCCGGTTAAGATCAACTACAGCATGGTCAAAAATGCCAAAAACGATGTTTGAGTTTGAAGTTCTGACCCATGCCGACCAGGAATGGAAGGTGAGCCAACTATGTCACGGACCAGCACGCAGGCAAACCAGGCCAGGAAAATCAGCAATGGCAGCATCAACTTCCAATGGACCTGGAGGCATCTGCAAAGCGGCCGGTAATTCAGGACGATTCCACTGACCCAATGAGTTTGGTAATGACTGAATAGCATATTCTGATAATTTCCACTGACCCAAATTTCTATCCGAGTTCCGGACCAAAGTTGAGAGGTATGGCAACGTCCGTTCCAGCGCTTTGAATCGTGCAAGGGCTTCTCGCCGCGAGCACCGCAAATCAAAGTTGTCAGAGGAGTTGCAATAGATGCCTTGGATGCCATGCAGCCCCGCAAGTTATGTCATGGTATATGTGAGTCCACTTACTTTCTGAGGTCATGTAAACCCATCAACAACATAATCCCTCTATATCCTCTATATATCCTCTATATATCCGCTATATATCCTCTATATCCTCATCCTCATCCTCATCATCATCATCATCATCATCATCATCATCCTCATCCACACAGAATACCATGAATGTAAGTGCAGATCGTACATCTAAGAGAATCAAACTCTTGTGCACATGTCACGTGTTCACTACAGGGCAAAGCAGCTGGCAACGCACTGAAGCTGCTCGCTGGATCGAATCTCTTTCTTGCTGTACCTGGTTCAAACATTGGCAGATTGGGCCTGTTCACTGGCCTTAAGTACCGGCTTCTGCACCCCAGGCCGCCGCCTATGCCACATCTGGCCCGCTACTGCGTTGCGGTGCGACCAATACTGGCCATGGTGAAAGGAGAAGCCTGGCTGCACGTCAAGTAACAGACTGCAACACACTGCAATTTGCATCGAAGCTACTTTTTTGCTTGAGCTCAGCAGCCTTCCAGATTCGCAAAGCTTCTTGATCCAAGGACAAGCATTGCTTGGCTTGTCTGCAATTCTGATATGCTTCTCCCCGTATCCTGCGGTCAAACGAAGGGACCCGAAAAGACCCCGACCCTCGAAAAGGGTATGTGCTCAATTCGGGCAGAGGATTTGGCAAAGGGATGGTGGTACCCCCGAACAAGGAAACATTTACAGAAATTCCATGAAATTATATATCATTACATATTCATAATTCGATAACTGAATTATAATTTGAGAAAAAAAACATGGTGTCACGCAAATCTTCACGGAAATTCCAACCCAGTAATTTCTCCGAGCCTCCTCCCAGTCCAACAAGACATATGACTTTCGGCGCAGTGCTGTTTGAGTCACTGAGCACATGCAATTCTGCAGGCTCGTGCCGTTGCATTCTGCCTGGTGAAGGCAAGGAAATCAACAAATCCCAAAACAACAGATTTTGCCCGAAAATTTGATACCCCAAAATTCGATGGTTGATCATCCTTTTGAAATTGCCATTTTGGGGTATGCCCCATGTTCAGACCAACCTATTTGGAACATAGACTTTTTGAATCCACTCATTGCTCCCGCCTTGGCGAAAGTTGGTGCCTGTGGGTCCTGTGGCTCCTGTGGATCCCAAACTTGCACGGAATATCGAAACTCAGACCTTGGAGGCGAGAGCGATCGAGAGCGTGAATCAGTTGAATCTGTTGAATCTGTTGAATCTGTTGAATCACTGTTGAATCACTGTTTTTGCTGCTGAAATTTTGGTTTTTGCTTCCAAAGTCGCCCACTGTTTGGGTTTGGAATGGTTTTGATCATCTAAACACATCTACTTGAGGCATACAGGGCTCAACCCCTGCCCAGGAACAGCATGGTGGAAGGCTGCACCGTGCACACCGTGGCTGGCATCCAACGTCCCAACCACGGGGGAGGCGCCAAAAATCGCGAAGCGCCACAGGCCAAGAGGTCGCGATCGATCCTGGCCGCGATGCTCAAACCTGGTCTCCTTGAGAGTGTGGGGTTTAGGAGTCCCAACTCATGGAGGTTTCCTGAAATGGAGGTACCCCCAAAATCATTCATGGTTGTAGGATTTTCCATTACCATCCATTTTGGGATACCCACATTTATGGAAGCCCCCATATATATAATATATATATATATGATATATATTTATGTATATTATATATATACATATATATATATACATAAATATATATATATACATAAATATATATATATATATATATGTCAAAGGGAACGTAGTGAGAGCATACAAACAATTCATGCATGGGACGCCATTATGGCTCAAGACCCCCTGCGTGTGTAAAAGAGAGCATTCGCTGCCTGCCATGTTCACTGGGTCCGGAAACTACCAGTAAGGCAGACACCACTTGAGATATAACATCCAGAACAAGGATCGATTTGTTCACAGGTTATCAGCCGTAGGGCTCACTTCTCCCGCCGGGAGAGTGGTACCTGCGTGCTGGTAGCCGGACCTTCTGAGCAATTGATTGAGGACGCAAAGGACCAATCAGCTCACCATCGCAAAGATGCAAGGCGGCAGCGGAGATTCGCGCACCACGCAGTTTACCTTCAATGAGAACGCTGCTATGCCGGTCGAGGAGGTGAATCAATCTTCCCCTGGCGACACGGCAGACAGTGGCGGGATACGCTCTACCCGAACTACACAGTCCGGATGGCAAGTCACATCAAACAGACGAAGAATATCCACCCAAAGTACACCTAGATCTTCTCGAAACAGTGCTCGGAGTGATGTTGTCCGACAAGGGCATCGACCATCTCGAGGACGTACTACTCCAAGGGACAGATCCACCAGGGCCGTGACCGACCGAATTGGTGAGAGGACCGGGGATAGTCGTGTTAAGAGGAGATCAACGGATACTTCTGTGGCTAGTGAACCTATTGCCATGATAGAAGAACTACGGGCACAATGTCAATCCCTACGTAATCAGCTGAACAACATGGAAGCATACGCTGCATCCAGGGATCAACTGATTCATGACATCGAGATCAGGTTCACTGAGTATCTTCGGGAACACAATCAGAATGTATTTGATGAGGTCAATGCACTCAATCATAGATTGTCATGTTCCGCAAATGAGGTTGCAGAATATCAAGCAGAACTAATGGTAGCATCTCAGGAAGATGAAGGTGCAACAATACGCATCCAAGACCTTGAACGCCGAGGTGCCCTAATGGAACATGGTGCACGACGGATCCATCAACGTGGTATGGAGATCCAGGAGGAGTACAAGGATGAAGTACATCACCGTCAAGGACTACTGGGTAATACGGAGGCAAGACTACAACAACTTCATCAAACCAATGTCTTAACCACCGATATTGCCAATCGACTATACACTGAAGGTCAAGAAATGCAAAATGATTTCCAGAACTCCATCATGGAATATCGTAATCGATCTGAAATGGCATCCTCCTCTAGTAATCAACTTGAAGTGATTAGCCAGCAACAGTCAATTGCAGTTCATGAATTATCTGAGCGAAATCAGCTATTGAGTGAAGCCTTGATTCAGTCTCGTAAACAGGCCGAGCTGTATGAGAGCAGTATTGATGAGATCACTAGGGAATCTAGGAAGAAGGTGTTCGAGGCAAATCAGGCCAAATTGGAAAGTGATCTGAAGCATCGAAACACTGAACATGATACCGTCAAAAGAATTGCATCATATAGGAACCAAGAGGCCGAAGCAATATCTCACCTGAGGCTTGAATCACAGGCTAGTGCAAACTCGATCGCAAGGGCAGAGCACTATGAAGAGCTCTATGCCAACGAGCAGAAGATGAACTGCGAATTGAAGGATGAGATCAAGTTGCAGAACACGAAGTTACGAAGATCATTGACTCAGGGTTCTACGACCGACGGTCGTGGCCCCGAAGAGATGCTTGTTGAAGATCTACGTAATCAAGCTAAGATCGCTCAAATTAGGGTTCAGGATCTAGATCATGAAGTTCATGAATGCTTACAGGAGAACTTGTTGTTAAAAGAAAGATTGGCTGAAGTTGCGGATGTAGGGGCGTCGTCCCTCACCAATGCTGAGGTCCGAACTCTAAGATCTGAACTAGAGAGTGGGCGAAAATTGAAATTAGTGAGTGGTGTTCAACAATATGAGAGATCATGCATGTTCATGGGGGAAATCCAGGATAGGGATGAAAAGATTGGCATCAAGAATTCTGAGATTGTCGACATGAAACGTCACTTAGATGAACTGAGAAAGAGTCTCAAGGATTCTGAAACATCTATGACTAGGATCAATCCTGACACACTTCCCTATTCGGCAGGCATTCCCAACTCCGATCTAGCATCCAGATTGGTCATCGACAAACTGGAGAATGACGTGAGTGAGGCTAACTGTGAAAACGCTATTCTGAAATCTTGGGTCTCGCAGATCGACAAGGAGTTGACTTATGAGACAAATGTAGCTCATTCCTATCGTGGGCATGCTTTACCTCCTCAACAACCACAGCATTCTCAATCAAGCAAAAGAATCGCTGATCTATTGAAAGAGGTTGACAACAAGATCGCTGGCGGAACTGAGAGGGAATACTACAAGCCACCGAGTGGATGGGGCGGTCCGCCTGACCCTGATGGACCTCCGGACCCTTTCGGGCCTAATGGTCCAGGACCACCTCCTGAACCTCCTGGTTTGCCTTCGGTTCGAGGATCACAACGCGATTCAGCAGATGATGTCTCCACAGCGGCTTACACTGCGGAAGAAGTACCAAGAATGTCAAGACGAGAGGCTGACAAAGTCTATGTTAGTCCATGGCCAAAGCAACAGAATCTTGGGGTTTGGCAATCAGATCTCATCAAGAGTGTTGTCCTTTCGGCAAATGACGGGGATAAAGCCGCATGGGAGGCATGGCTACAGCCGGCTATTCGACCTAATCCTGACATCGAGCTGTTGAATGACAGTGGGGGGCAACGGTATCAGTCCATCGACGCCAAGTTGTCAATCGCATTGTCAAACGTGATAGCCCAAGCCGGTGATGTTGCTCGTCATGTAGCGATCAAATTGAGATTGAGAACACAAAGTCATAGCCGAAGAGGAACCTACGTCATGGGACGGGAAATCTTGGCTTTGATTCTGGAGCACTTCAGAACCCCAGGTCAACGAGAAACATCCTTCACCATGGAGCACATCGTATCGATGAAGTATCTCGGTGACTCGAACCTAGAAGTGTTCTACGAGAAATGGATGGAGATGGTATCAAACATGATGCCGGATGACGTACCTCCTGATGATTGGCTTCGTGATGCTCTATACAAGAAGATTCGAAATTCGAGTCTTATGATGTTTGATATCAAGCAGTACGAGTCATGGATGGAAGGAGACCAAAGACGAAATTATCGCTACCTGTTGGATGTCATCGAAAGGCATATCTCCAGAATCAGAGAGGACAAGCATGTGGCAGCCAGAGAAAAGTATGCGAGAGACTTTGCAGGCGGCGGCAAACCTTCAGCTCCTGCTCCGAATCCAACTGCTGCTGCACCGGATGCAAATCCAAAAGCGAAGCCTAAAGCTACTCCCAAGGAGAAGGCAGCGCCCAAGGCGAAGGCCAAGGCCGATGCAGCTCCAGTTCTACCATCACCTCAGCCTAAACAGCATGCAAAAGGAAAAGGAAAAGGTCAAGGGAAAGGGAAGGACCGGTCAAACGGCCGAAGTACCAGCCCCAGATCCAAGAAGAAGATCCCATGCCATTTCCATTTCATCAAGAAAGCATGCAGAAAAGGCAAGGATTGTGAATACAGTCACGACCAAAAGGTATTTGATGCAAACAAGAATGCAAAAGGCAACGGTCGGAAGCCAGGAACTCCAAGAAGTCAGTCTCCGGCAAACAAGACCAAGAAGATTGATGAACCATGCTGGCATTGGGCTAAGGGCAAGTGTCGGTATGGAGACAAATGCAACAAACGCCACGATCCTCATCTATTCAACACTGCTCCAAACACTGAAGCACCAAGCTCAAAGGCTACTCCTGCACTTATCCATGATTGGAGTGATGATGAAGGGACGTTCCATAAGGTTGCATCGAACGTGATCAAGAAGAAGATCAGATTTGATGAGTCTAAAACTCAAGTTCAAACTTACGTGAAGAAGGACTTCGTGAAGTGCAGCCGGAAATCCCAAACCATCCCCAAAGGTCATGGTAAAGTTGGCAAGCCCACTGATCAGATAAGGAAAGATGAGCAATGGTCTTATTCATGCAGGTTAGCTTCGAGCCGAGGGAAAGCAATGGCTATTCTGATCGATGAGAAGGGTGAACACAGTGACATTGATGAAGTCCTGGTCATAGTCGGCCCTAGCATGGACATCCTGATCAGACTCGACGTCGAGGACGGTGAGGTGTCCAGGGAAGTTTTTGTGGAAAACTATGTTCAGCATATTGAAGGTCGATATGGTAAAAGGGGCAACACAATGTGTATCACTGTTCCTGTTGAGGAGAGAGATAAGAGATTCATATTGGATTCTGGAAGTGGTCATGATCTCATTTCATCCACACGAATAAGTAGAATGGATCTCCCAACATACGATGACAAGGTCGTCAACTTCCATACAGCAAATGGGGTAACGTGTTCGACCAAACGTTCAAGC
Organism: Cladocopium goreaui; assembly: GCA_947184155.2. NCBI lineage: Eukaryota > Dinophyceae > Suessiales > Symbiodiniaceae > Cladocopium > Cladocopium goreaui. The sequence goes on from CAMXCT020000085.1 coordinate 294,217, forward strand.
ATCAAGTTCGAGGCATTCAGCGAACCAGCAGAAGCACACATCCTGGAGGATACACCTTCCGTGCTCTCAATGGGAAAGCGGTGCGTCGACCTCGGCTATTCATTTGTATGGCCGGCAGGACGAACTCCATTCATGTTAGATCCCAATGGCAACATCATCGAAATGACCATCAAAGACTACATTCCCTATGTGAGCGTCGATCAAGAGAAGAGAAAGTTGAGATCATCCTGTGTGGAGAAGATTATGGCAGTTCTTGATGACGGATGCTCAACGTCAGAAGGCGAAGGTCTGTTGGTCATTGATGGGGAAAGTGGAGATGAGCTTGAGGATCTTTCCGACACCGTTGGACGATCCGGTATTAAGTCTCCCAAAAGATCAATGAAGAAACGTAAGAAGGCAAAATTAAGAAGTGATCAACATGAAGTGGCTGTTGGAAGTGATGCAGGTGATGTTGAGGAAATGTCGGATTATGCCGATGAGTATGCCGAGTTTGAGGACGACGGATACGATCCCAGCATCGCACCTGATGACATCCATGAAGATCATCCAATTGAAGTTGAAGAAATTCCTGAAGATGGAGGAGGTGAAGACGACGATGATGTCATTGATGTTGATGAGGAAGATGGAGGAGTCCGATTGAGTAAGAGGGGAACTTTGAAGAATGAAGCACGATCGAAGGTTCACCTTCTAACTCATCGCTACAAGAACCCTTACTGTGAGTCTTGCGTGCGTGCCAAGATGAAGCACAGGAAAACGTTCAGAGGTGCATTTCAGCGTAAGCTCACGAAGTTTGGGGACCTGATCACATTCGACTACGTTGACAACCGTCGTATTGCTGAACAGGACTATGGCGACGACAAAACCATCTTTGTCATCAGGGATAGATATACAGGAATGCTTCAGTCTTATCCTTCTGCCAGAAAGGACACAGACGCCGTTATACGGGCGGTCAAACAGTTCATGGGCCGTCGTAAGATTCGAGAAGCATATTCCGATGATGCCCCACAGTTCGACAAGGCAATGAAGATCCTAAAGATCCCAATGGATACTTCTTTGGCCGGAAAGACCAAGCACAACTCGCTCGCAGAGAGAACTAACCAATTCGTCCTCGTGGCAACAACAACCTGTCTACTTGAGGCAGGAATTCCACCATGCTTTTGGATGTATGCCATCAGATGCGTGAGCCATTTGCTCAACATCGAGCCCAACGACGATGAGGTAAGTTCTTGGTGCAAACTTCATGGAGAAGAATTCAAAGGGAAGATGATACCCTTCGGTGCCCTCGTGTACTTCAAGCCCAGTGGTTCACGTGAACGAGAACAACAACACAAGTTTGACCCTATGGGAATCCCTGGAGTGTTCGCCGGATACTCCATTGGCCCCGGGCTTCATTGGTCGAGGAAGTACAGGGTATGGGCACTATGTGATTGGAGCAAGCAGAACTTGGCTTATGATGCGGAGAAGCCCATTGCAAAGCTGAGGACTCCACACTATACCGAAAGGGTCGAGCTAAAGGAACCCCTTGAATTCCCATGCAAGTTAGAGTATGAAAGGATCAACGTTTCCATTGAAGGATTGAAAGTGAAAGATCGTCTTGAAGGAAACCTAGAAATTCTACCGCCACCTCCACCGGATGATGATGATGATGGTGGAGATGATGACGATGGTCATGGTGGTGGTGGTGTACCTTCGTCGAAGGTCCCACGGGAACCAACTGACGGAGAGTTGGAAGCTGAAAGGCACTTTGATGCAATATCGGAAAGATTGGGACCACCAGGTATCGATAAGCCGGCACATCCAGATCTTCATATCCCTGAAGGAGGACCTGAACATTACTCCGTTGGAAAGGGTGGAGATGGGGTCGTATACCTGAATGACGATGGTGAATGGGTGAAACTCAATGCTCGCGGCCATCCATATCGTATTGATGAACGTGGTTTTCGCAGGATATCAACTACTCCAAGGCCTTCAAAGTATACCCCTGACGAGTGGAGAAAGATGTCACCGACTGTCAGAAAAGGGATTGCCAAGGCCGAAGAGAAAAAGCTTGAAGCAGAAAAGGAGAAGAAGAAGAGTGATGCGAAAATCAAAGAAAGTGAGGAGCGAGCAAAGAGAAAAGAAGAAAAGAAGAAAGAGAAAGAAGTAAAGAAAGCCAAATCCTCCAAGAAAGACGACAAAGACGATCACGTCTCAGGAGTGGCCATGTCCCAAGACTACATCCGAAGAGGCAAGGTTTTTCAATATGGAAAAGTGTCCGTTTCTCCCGTCGGGAGAGGGGTCTCTGCCTCTGCTCCATGTTATTCAGAGCTGTCGGATACTGATGTACCGGATGATGATGACTTCGTGATGGAGTGGGATGAATGGTCTGAGATCGAGAAGGGTAAGGGACCGAAAGCCACTTGGAACAACGACAAAGTGTATGACTTCAACCAGGGGAAGGTGGTGGCTGCTGCGACATTGCACAACACCAACGAAGTACCCCAAGATGCTCGTGGCCTCAGTGATGTTTTCCTTCCATTTCCATGCATGCCATGCATTAATCATTGTGATGATCATCGAGAAAAGCTGACTTCAAATGGTGATGGAATCAATATCAATAAGATGTTCAACACTGCAGTGGCAAGGCCTGTTGGTCGTAAGGAAATGATGGAAAACGATGACGCACGTAAAGCTATGAGGAAGGAATGGTTGGGTCAACATGCTGCTGGAGTCTATGATTTCAGTGTCGTTAGAGAATATGATGACGTTGTTCGTGAAGCAAAGGCAAACAAGACAGAGGTTCACATGGCCAGGGTACATGGTATCTGTGTTGAGAAAAACTATCAGTTGCCTGCAGGAAGTCCCAGTAGAAAATTCAAAGGCCGAGGTGTCTTGCTTGGTAACCAGGTGAAGAACCAATTCTGGGAGGCTGCCTTCTTCCAGGACTTGGGCAATTCTCCAGCTACTTTTGAGGCATCGAGATGGGCTGATTTCTATGGGTGTCTTCCAGGCCACAATGTAAAACTTGCCGACGCCATTCAGGCATACATTCAAGCAAAACTAACCGGACCACCATGTTGGGTTGAGCTACCTGAAGATGCATGGCCAGACGATGTCGATATTCGAAAGTTCCGTAGACCAGTTGTAAGATTGGTTAAAGCTTTGTATGGTCACCCCGATTCGGGAACAATGTGGGAACAACACTGTGATCAGAAAGTTCGTGAACTCGACTTCGTTCCTGTTGGAGAAGAATGGCCCTCAATGTATTTTCACAAGAAACTGAAGTTACTTCTTGTCATCTATGTAGACGACTTAAAGCTGGCAGGACCGGAAGAGAACCTGACTAAGGGTTGGGAGATGCTTCGATCAAAACTCAACATCGAGCCCGAGACTGACTTAGGACTCTACCTTGGTTGTATTTTGAGAAAGGGATCTACCAAACTTCATGATGGAACCCCGGTTTCAACTATGACCTACGACATGGAAGGATTGTTGAAGCTGTCAGTTGAGAAGTACTTGGACATTGTTGGAAAAGATACGAAGTTGAAACAAGTATCTACTCCAAGTCTACCTGAAGAAACAAAGAAACACAAGTCTAGAGCACCATGTCCCGGGAACCCCAAGAACAAGAAGGTATGTCCATGGTGTACTCATGAATTTGATCCGGACGCTCCATTGTTTTATGAACAAGGAACCCAAGGGGAAGACGTCTCGCCTGGGGAGTCTGAGAGAGGTGCATTAGCGCCACACGCTGCTAGCGTGTTGATGAAGCTGCTGTACGCGGCGAGGATTGCTCGTTTTGATCTGCTTCGTTCCATCAATTCCCTGGCCAGGAATGTAACAAAGTGGACCATTGATGACGATGCAAAGTTGTATCACTTAATGTGCTACGTGAATTCCAGCCTATCTAAAAGAATGACCGGATGGGTTGGGGACAACTTCAATGAATTGACATTGTCTTTATTTGCTGATGCTGATTTTGCAGGGTGTGCCCAGTCTTTGAGATCAACTTCAGGGTCTCATATGCATATCCAGGGTAACCATACTCGGTTTCCTTTGTCCGGGGGCAGCAAACGGCAAGGATGCGTAAGCCATTCGACGCCTGAGGCCGAAATCGTTGCAGCCGATGTCACCCTCCGTACTATGGGCTTGCCCGCAATGAGCATCTGGGAAACGCTGACGGGAAAGTCGCCCAAATTATTGTTTCATGATGACAATCAGGGCATGATCGGTGTAGTCAGGTCGGGTCGTAACCCCACTATGCGGCATCTTGAGAGGACCCATGGCATAGCCATCACTTCCCTCCATGAACATTTTACTCGGAAAACTACGTACTTATGTACGAGGTGACCTCGAAAATGGCCGCTGACATTCACACCAAAGGTTTCAAGAATCCGTTAGCATGGAAAAGAGCATGTATGCTCATCAACCTGTTGGACCCTGGTGACATCGGTACGAAAGATCTGCTCGATATGGTCTCACCTACCACGGATGTTGATACCACTGTCCGACAAGTGTTTCAAACCAAAACTCAAGATGTTCCAAATTTTCCGTATACCGAAATACCTATTCTACCACCTGAGGTGTATCAGAAGGGTCTTTCTGGTAAAGAACAAGTACAACAACTACCTGGTATGGATCCCATATTGGTTGTTAAGACGCCAACTTTCTTTAGAAAGCGACCATCTGGTGTATCATTGCCTCATGATTGTTTGAGAAGTACCTGGATACTATCTCATGGCAAATGGATCAAGGTTGAGGATCGAGTTCCACCCGTTCAACAACAAGACCGTTTTGATCAATGGGTAGAACGAGCTTGTTTCCAATACCATCCGTGTCAATTTAGTATATCACCGTCGGTGATTACTAGGCAATCAGCTGGTGTTGTCTCACCGGGACACCTGGCGTCAACAGCACGACAAGGGCTCCATGCTGCTGCGGTGCCGACTCGTCAGACTCACGTCCTGAAGTATCCTCAGTTAACTGTGGGAGTAGGTCAACTATTTTGTCATCAATCCCATGGAAATGAACCCACAACCATTCATGCAGCTCCGTGTGGTACTGCTCGGGTGATCAACACGCTCCTTCGAGTTGTTCATGGGGGGAGTTCTGGATGGGGTAGTCTTCCAATGGGATTTCCTCCGACGGGGGACCCCGATGATGATCCGTATCCCACAGAAAACAAAGATCCCAATCGACAACGAATTGTATTCGCTGGTGGTGATGTGATTGCTGGTAGGGTGTCAAAAGACAAAGCCTATAACCCATCAACATCATCAAGAAAGGGAAAGAAAATATCCAAAAATGAACGTGATCAAGATGAATGGATATGGAAGGACGAAACAACATTGATGAGAGTGCACAAAATACCAAGAAGAAAGATGTTTACCCCCAAAGAGGCTGACTTTCTGCCATGTAAGCTGAGACGGTTTAGAGATGAACGGGAAACAAACCAAGTGTTTCAGTCAAGTGGAAGATTGATCCACGATTCATGGAGATTGGCGGGGAATAACATCGAGAAGACCAATAAGAGAAATGAATATTGGACGGGGACCACTACCTTCAAGATCATATCCAATGCAGACATCAAAGATGTGATGGACAGCGGGTCTGACGTGGAGGACAGGGCATCGTGCCAGGACACTGTGGTCACCTGTATCCTTGATGGGAACATGAAAATCATTCCGTTGGATGACATGTTTATAGCCCATCATTACAAGTTGAAGCATGAGACCAGAAAACAAAATGATTGGGATATTCAGATGAATCTACATCGAAAGAATGGGAAGATTCTGACGTATCACTTCAAGCAATCCTATGCTGATTTTCTCGGGAAAATACTCAATGACGTTACCATATCTCTCAACGTCTATGAGATGAAGGATGATATCCCATGCTTGCTCCTCATGTGTGCTGAAACGCAAAGCATCATTACAAAGATTCACAAACAGAGTCGGTTTAAGATGATGCATGTGGTCACGATTACCGAAGATGACAACCTCATGTCCAACTACGGAAGGGCAAAATGGAGACGTTGCATCAGGGGCCCTAGTGACTGCGTGTTCTTTGCGGGACCTTGCACCGGTGGTTCACCGTGGAATCGGTTAAACAAAAATGTGAGTGAGGTCACAGCGCACAACATCAGAATGAAAGCACTTCTATATTGGGAGCTATGGGAAGAGTTCACATTGTGTTTGCAACGTGTACATGTTTTGCATGCAATGGCATTGTTGGAACTACCTCGGGGATGCGACTATTGGAATGATGAGAGAATGAAGTTTCTGATCAATGGGACCCAATCGACTGTGCATGACTTTGATGGACGCATGTATGGTTTGAAGTCACAATTCAAAGACGTTGGGACCGCAATCAAGAAACCGTGGAGGATCGTATCATGGGGGGTTGAGTTCTTTGACTTGCATGTGAAATGTGATGGCTCACACACTCACGGTCAATGTGCGGGCAGAGAAACACGTGCAACACAATTATATACCGAGAAGATTGTCAGAGCTATCCTTCGAGGTGTCACCAATCAAATGTTGATTAACAACGTTTATGGGAAGAGATTTCGACCAAAGGTTATGGAAGAGGAAGATTACTATAAGTCGAAGTCGTGTGCATGTGTCATCATAAATGACTATGAATGCAACACCAGCGTGAAGACCATCAATGAACAACTATTCATTAACTTCATCACCCAACGAGGCGGTGTGAAGGTGAAGCTGAGGTTGTATCCACGTCGTGGATCAATATTAGCGGATCCGGATCCCGTTAGAGGTGGATTGAAGGTGAAGTCGGGCTGTTACCTGCGTCGTTGGTGCGCCTTGACGGATCCGGATTCCGCATACCTCACTTCGGTCTTCGCAATGGCTGGAACTGACCTTGTGATCCCTTCAGCGGCCAAAGGCATTAGTTTGCTGAAATCAACTTTGTCCCTCATCCAGGAGAAGAAACAAGAGCACAACCTTCCTGCTCCATTCTCAACCTATGAGGAGGCAAACTTCAGGGGTTACAAGGACAAGGACCTCGACGAATGGTTGGATCGAGTGAAGATTTCTCCTCCTGTCGTTGTGGCCTTAGCTTTTGTCATGGATAGAAGTGGCAGGGCGTTCGTGACTCATGCAATCAGGTTGCTCATGAAAATGTTATCAAAAGTGACCAATGAGAATGAGTTGAAGATGTCTGCCATCAGCTTCATTGACAAAGGGGCCCGACTATCGAAATTGGTGGAAGGAGCCGCTAGAAATCCAGATGAGAAAAGCATCATGCAGATGTTGTGCACCTTCGAGTGTGCAATCAGAATAGATGAACTATGGGATACCCTCAAAGACCACTATACTGGGCAAAATAGTATGATCAACAAGGAGATCACAGTCAGAGATTTGCGCGACAAGATCGCAAATACTAGCCCAGCAAACCTCGGATCATTGAACCAGACGTATCCTCCGTATGGGAGTCCTTGCTACCAAATCCGAAAGAGGACAAACTTCGAGGAAATCGCACGTCGAAAATGGGAAAAGTGGTCGTTTGAAGTGATGCGGAGAGAAGAACCTGAACCATCTGAAGTTGAAAACCGCATCCAATATCTGGTCAACATCATGTACGAGGAGAGCTACAGCCTCGGCTATGCACTCCGACGTCACAATGCCAGAGCGACCAGCAGCCAGGGTAAAACCATCATCGTTCAGAATGTCCTGGAAGACTGGATGTCAATGAGTTATGATCTCAGCTTGGAACGGACGGCAGCTGTTGTCCATTTGCAAACCATTCTCATGATCTCCAAAATGCTACATGAGTGGATGACAAAATTGGAAAACTTCAATCAATGTCACACCTGAGCGGGATCATCAAGGCTGATCTGGTCAGAATGAAACAGGCCATTGACCTCCGCGACGACCTATGGGAGTTGGGGGGCTACAACATTGAGAGGGCCGACCAGGGCATGTTTGAGGAGGTGGAGAAACGGAACAGGACATTTTCCTGTATCCGCGACTATGTGACGACCACTGCCACCACACAGATGGGCCAAGGAGCCACAGAGGTCTCCCACATTGATGGCTGGGACATCCCGCTGATGCCGAGAGACGGCAGAAACCCTCCAAGTCAACCGGATCATCCAGGTTGGGATCCTTCACCTATCAGAATGATGAATGACAAGCAACAGAGGGAAGCCGATGCACAGCGGGCACAACAGCAACAACAACAGACTGGGCCTAGTAGTTCCACCGCCGGTGGACACGATGGTTACAGCTCTGCAGCTGGGAGTGCACCACCACCAAAAGCTCCACCATCGAAGGCAAGGCCATCTACACCTCCTGCAAGAAAGGACTGGGTGATTCCTCGGGTACCGAATGGATATCTTTTCAGAACTTCATCAATGCCCGATCAAAGGAACTCCGAGTTCATCACCTCAGCATGGATGGACGAGCATAATCACTTTCTTCTATCAATCGTCCAAGGCCCAGCAGCTCAAGCTGCCAGTACTTCAGGTTCAGCACCTTGGGCACAATACTTGAGGAGGGTGACCGCATATGCTTGCATGGTCTTCGGAATCTGCAATCCGGCAGTCGTGACGGAGGACACCGCGTCTACCATCTCCGAGAAAGACTGGCTGAGGTGCTACAGCCACGTTGTCCGCAAGTACATGCTGACGCGGACAGGGTGTTATTTGTCGACTGCAGGAATGCTCATGATGCTAGGGCATCACGACGTGAATGTCGCCAACCAATCTGACCTTGGCCGCATCAAGAAGATGATTACCAACCCACTGGCTTGCAGGATCATCGATGCACCAAGCGGTCCAAGAGATCATGACATGTTGGCAGGTGATTTCAGGGCTGGAACAACCATCCTCATCACCGACCTGATGTTCCGCGTGGGGACCCAAAGTGGGACGCATGGCATCCAAATGGGATTAGCTGACATGGGATGGGAAAGTGTCGAGGTGTTTAAGATCCATGATTCTGAAGCAGAACGACCCCTTCAGCAATTCCTCGACACCCTTGACAAAGTCAAGCAGTACCTCAGCACGGATACCGTCGACGATGGTTTGATAACTGTGCACCTTTGGTTGTCATTGCAGTTCCTACACGCACAAAAACCACCTCATTGTGTCATGCTTGAAAACGACTTCAAGAATCAGTTTGTCAAGGGGGTGCTCGATCTTGATCAAGTTACGTCCAGACCCCTGATGGTCGCCATCAACAATGACTCCATGTTCAACGGAGTGGACTCTGTTACGTCCAGGATCGCAGAGGAGCTGATTGAGAAGATGAGGCTCCAAGGGATCTTGGTAACATCGGATCAGAGGATGTGGCGGTCAATGTACTCGCAATTCGGAAAACAGTATTCGATTTTGAGTACAACCAAGAAGGGGACTTTGGGAAAGACGGCAATTTGGTCTGTCATCGAGAAGAATCTATTTCGCCAAAGGGTCTTCCTCATGTGTGCCACGAATAGGGAACATGTATCAGTTCTCAATGAGGGAGCGTTCAAACCTGACGAATCGGGCATCATCGCCAAAGTTCTGGAGGATATGACCGGACCAACTGAGGCGTTCAAGATCGCAGGTGGCGAAATGACCCCTGGTGACTATGCAAATGACGACACCACAATCTTCCAGCGAGGCCCTGGAACCGCCGTGAACAGATTCACCAAAGACAAAAGGTTCAAGACCAGTTGGGTCGAACCGGTGGTCGGCACCCATGAGCTGGAACCAGTGGTTTCCGATCGGTGCATGTGGTTCACCATTGACAAGGAGAACGAAGACATCCTGTGCGGAAGCTGTAGAGGCGCAGAGACGATGGATGAGGTCGAGACGTGCCAGTCGAGACCAACCCATTGCATTAATTGCTCCGCCAACACCCAGGACCATTACAAGCGTTCATCCCCCACATTGGAGGCCAGGAAGTCCGTACTACTCCTTGCAGCTAGGTTGAAGGTTGCATTCGAGGATCTTGGTGTTGACATTGTTGACATCAATCAAGGATCCCAAACATGGCTCACATTTACTGCGTCTTCGTTGATTTCAAATGCATCGTTGGCGTATGGGGAGCACTTGATGAAATCTCTATCTCACATGGGAGGAGTCAGAATTTCGAAGAGGCAAGCTCTGGAAATTTTCCGGAATGGACACGGCAAGCAATTCAGCATATATCGAGAAAGAGTTTTCGATGATGTTGCAAAGAAGTGGCTTTTGATCTATAGAGTCACAAAGGATTGCGGAAATGTCGCATACAAAGACTTCTTCGAGAAGGTTGCCGTTCCCGAGGTGAAGGAGAGGAACGAGATTTTTGGATTCTCCCGTGCATCTGCCGAGAAAACTGGAGATATCATCGAGTTCTGGCTTGGTGTCTTGGACGTGGCCAATATGGCCAAGGGAGTCGTAGATGTTTTCAATGCTAGTGTTGATCCAGCTGAGTATCTCAATGGATTGGAAAAGGCACTGGCTCAATTTACATCGACCTCCCGAACCTCGAGCACCATCAATGACAAGAGACGGGGATCCTTCGACTGCACACTGCAAACTGCAGAAGCCGAAAGGGTCATGAAGCTCATCCACGCAATCCCCGGATATGATTCGCTGGCCAATTTCTGCTGCCTCACGGACTGGGAGAAGGATCAGGTATTCTCTCATTATCGCAGGAAGAACAACATCACAGGGGGTGACGCCAGCATGGGCACTGATGCCGATGCCAAGCCAGGTGACGAGTCGTCGGCTCACCCTGGGGAGGAGGAAGCTGATGAGCCAGCGAACGACCCCACCGATGTGGTCAGGGACTCAGAGAATTCCGGGAAACAACAACTTTTGGATGCGTTGGGAAAACTATTCACCGTCTCTGAGGATGTCAACGTGTGCTTGTATTGTGGTAGCACCCAACATGGCCATCTTGAATGTGAACATGAGAAGAGAGATGAAGTCAGAAAAGTGCTAAAGGCCGTCCGAGCGTCGCTCGAGGCTGATAGTCCAACATCTGATGACGTCGATATGGAGCCTCCTGAGCACAAGAAGGACGGTTCAGGTGCTACTGATGGGTCGGGGCAAACGGATGAACCCACAAAATCGAGGTTTGGTGAACACCAATGGTACGACAGTATCAGAACTATGTCTGAAGTTGGTGACCTCGACGAGTATGGCAGATTCTGCATAGAAGGACGTGATGTGACAAAGCTAGGACCACAGAACATTGTTGACCTCAACGAAGTGGTCAGAGACGCTATTGTCAGAGGAGGAGGTGACTCTTGGTCAGTGCCAGACTTTATGGCAAGCTACTCTGATAACAACATCAGGAAGCCCTTCTACAAGAGAGTCGAGGCGCCGCAAGATGGTTTCTTGAAAATCATCCCGACCACGGGGGCCCATTTCTTCAACTGCTCTTACTTTGGCGGTGTAGAGTATGCGGCCAACTACCGATTCGAGACTGGCAACCGACTCAATACCTACGAGGACAAGGTGAGTACATCACTAAACAGAATCCTGCGGCACAACGTGGGAAAGGTATCAGAACAACAGAGTCTGTCATGTGATGACGCCGGCTGGGTGCCCATCGAGGAGGTGCTCAAATGTGAGTCCATCTGGAGGCACGAGTACGCACGCTGGCCACATGTATTCCTTGCTCCAAAAGGAAGAGCAAATGATCAGAGTGCATGGAATGTCGATGAGGCAAACTACCGCATGACGTTGCTCTTCAAGATTATGTTCCACTGTGCCCGGTATGGACGTCGTGTTCGTGAACAAGTGTTGGCATTTGGTATCAACAAGGACATCGAGCGCACCAGCCTGACGTGCATTGACAACAAAGTCGATGCGAACACGAACATTCCTGATGAAGGTCTACTGCTCTACCCTGTGGCGGTCCGTGCTCCTACGGGGCACAAGGAAGGATCTTCAAGGGACGACGTCTCATTGCTGTCCTCATTACTTTCACATCCAATCGCGCCCAACACCATTTTGTCGTTACCGGTTTGTTTCCACATCACCAAGAAGACCAACCTTCGAAGCATTTGGAGGCAGGGATTAATTCCAGGAGGTCTTGGAGAAGGTCATCGGATGTTCACGTTCTTCAACCCGTACGTGCCATGGGATCACAGATCATGGACTATCACGAAGAGCGTTGATACGCGAAAGGGGGACTACATTTTCTTGTTCATCCCGACCGAGACCTTGATGGTGGAATATGGCGGTCGACTGACTGACTCGGGACAGATCGTCTCACCAAAGATCATCCCGTTCTCGGCAATCAAAGGAGGATGGATTCAGGACCCAAAGGACCAAAACAATAAGACATGGCTCCGGTTGTTCGTCCCGTCGGGCGACGACCAGGTAGTCCGGTCTGGAACTGTCAAATCAAGAACGGTAGCCACCAAGGAGTCCATCTTGAGGGTTGCAA